>JANHFM010003188.1:106428-118156 GCA_032468115.1 Grayia smithii
CCCCTACATTGTCCCCCGTCCCAGGACTTCCCTTCCCCCCACCCCCCACTTACATGCAGCCTGTGCTGGCCCTCCGGGGCCTCTCTGACTCACATGGGCCCTATGTCAGTCTTTCAGGACCTCTTTCAATCCCTCCTCCCGCACTTCTTACCCGGGGTTTCCTCTTCTTGCTTAATGGCCCACATCTCTTGGCATTATGGCGGCAGTGGGGATTGCCCTTGCTAAATGATGCGTGTGGTCACCTGACATTGCATTTTATGACCATATGACAGTCACGGCAATTCCAGTCACAATTACCATTATAATGAGAGGATTACCTGGATTTAAAATAAAATGGGTTTAAAATAAAAATGGAGTTCCTGGGTGTCACTTTGAACTGGCAGGGTGTACAGATAGTCCTTGACTTACAAGTTCATTTAGTGACCATTCAAAGTTACAACGGCACTGGAAAATGTGACTTATGACTGTTTTTCACACATGACCTTTGCAGCATCCCCATGATCAAAATTCAGATGCTTGGCAAGTAGTTATTTATGATGGTTGCGGTGTCCCAAGGTCATATGATCACCTTTTGCGACCTTGTGAGAAGCAAAGTCAATGGGGAAGCCACATTCACTTAACAACTGGGTTACTAACTTATCAACTGCAGTGATTCACTTAACAACTGTGGGAAGAAAGGTCATAAAATGGGGCAAAACTCAGAAACTTTGGGCTCCGTTGTGGTTGTAAGTCAAGGACTACCTGCATTATATAATCTGCAAAATTAAACTGCTTGTTTCTAATACCATGTGAGAACAGTCTTAATAAGGGGTGTCAAACTGGTGGGCCATGGGCCAGATGTGTCATGCACAGGCCACCACCCCCCCAGGGAAAAAACATTGTGATACGTCACGTGACAGCAACATGACGCAGTGAGTTTGGCACCCGTGGTCTTAATAGAGCAGGGCAAAGCCCATTTTACACAATGTTGTTTTTCATGCTGACTGTGATCAGATAGTTCCATTCACAGTCAGAGATTGTCCTATTGTTCCCCTATCTGAAACTTTCTGCCCCCCACCCCACCCCAATTCAGAGGCCATACTGAATTCGAAAAAGGAGACAGATTATGCCTTGAGCTGAAGATCTACTTTTTGCTCTACAGGATATTTTCCATTGCCAGATCATGAATGGTAATCTGACACAGAATTTAAAGACGTATTTCCCAATTATTGGTAAGCTAGAAAGAGTGATATGCTCTGTTGCTTGTTTCAGGTTTTTTTTTTAATTAAGGGGACAAGGCTAGAATCAGGTAGAGCAAATAATAAATGTCTGATATTTACTGTCTTCTTCTTAGGACATATTCAAATTGCCCAAGTACCAGAACGACATGAGCCTGATAGCCCTGGAGAATTGAACTTCCCTTACTTATTCCAGTTACTGGAGTCAATGAATTATAGTGGTTATATAGGCTGTGAATATAAACCAAAAGGCAAGTTTTATTTTATGCGAATGGGAAGAATCTTGTTATATGAAATTGATTATTGCATGTTGGAAGCTTTGGCTAGCTCTGCAACCTCAAAGACTGGAGGTTAGCTGTCAAAATATTGTTTTTGCTTAATGTAAGTCTTTATGGTTCCTCTGCAGGTAACACACTGGATGGATTAAACTGGCTGCACTCATACTGGGAAGATCACTGTATGTGAAAAGTTGGAAAAAATTGAAATAAAAGGCCATTATAGATGGAGTAACCAACAGCAACAATTGCTATAATTCCTCTCAGAGGGAACAACCACTCTTTTGTTACTGCCTGAGCTACCAAAAATTTTACATTAATAGGATGATATTTCTTAGAAAAGTAAGATGCTCAGCATGTTTGTTTTTTACCTGGATTAAAGCTGAAAATCATGTCACTCAGTGTTCCGTGATAAAATGACCTTCCTGCTGGGAGCTTTCTTAATTGCATATTCTACTTTGATTTTTTTTAAAGATGCAAATCATCTGCACCCCCACATTCTGAATACAATAACAAAGACTGGCCAAAGGAGTACAAAATTATGGTGAGCACTCCCAAAGATCCTGACATCCTTTTTTCTTCCTGCTAACAATTAATGGGAAACAGTTTGGTCCGAAGGAAAGAAAGTCATGTCACTCCAAATGTAGCCCAACAGTGCCACTTGGTGGGTCTAGACTAGTGTTTCTCAACCTTGGCTGGGGAATTCTGGGAGTTGAAGTCCACACATCTTCCAGTGGCCAGGGTTGAAAAACACTGGTCTAGAAAAAGAAATCCTGGATTTTTTAAAATTTGCCTTTTCCTTGCACCATGTCCTGTTTAATGTAACATTAAAATCTGTGAAGTGTTTGACAGAACTCGTGGGAATCCAGGCCAGCTGTCTTAGAGAATACATCAGCATCTCCTATAACAACAGGATAAGAAGCTGGCAGTGCTTCCACTTATCTTGACAGAAACTTGTTTGGGCAAGCAAACAGAAATCTACTCTGCTTCTCCTTAAAGATCGGTGCAACAGCCTGTTAGGCAATCTGTAACAAACTCCTTAGTAAGCCATTTAATTTATTTAATAAATAAATTCATGTAATCCATTTATTTAATTTACTGTACATTCACTTCATATAAAACATTCCCGCCATTGTGCAGAACCCTTCCCATATGCTTTAATAGTGTCACTCTAGCCAATCGGCCAGGTCAGCGACTCCATTAGTCTTTTGGCCTTTCATCTCAAAGAGCCCCCAGAATCATGGCCCATCCTTCAGATGCCTCCTAGAGTAATTTCTTTGGATAAGCATATCCTGGCCTTTTAAGTGGGCCAGCCGTGTGGTTTTCTCTTCATGATCCCCCCCTCTTGGCCCGGTCAGATTCAATGTTCTGACTTCTTATCTAGCAAGCTACGGCCTCAGATTGCAGTCCTGTCAGGGGATCTCCATTCTAGGCTTGTTGTAGATGCCTGTGGAGCATTCAGAAGATCCAGCTGATTCTAGAGCAGCCCTGTCCAGAGGTTGAAGCAAGCTGTGTTGATAACAGATTCCAGGTGGTGGTATGTGGACACAAGTTGTGGCAGAGGGCTTTCACTGTCCTGGGGTTGAACTGGGAACAGCTCTCGAAAGACCACTGTCAAGCTCTGCAAGGCAAAACCAACAAGCTTTAGATCTTGTATTGTTACACATATTTTCTAAATTGTAAGCCACCCAAAGTCATTGACTGAGAAGGGTGGCTATAGAAATTGATTAGATGGATGGATGGATGGACAAACAGTTGCCAAGAGTACTTCTGGAAAACTAGTGCCCAAAAATATCCAGATATTATACATTTGTTTTTCAGTGCCTATTAAGGGTGGAGAACAGATTCAGATGTGACTGATTATGGTCAAGACGGGCCATAGAGAAAATCGGAGCTGATAAAGGCAGTTGTTCAAATCCAGAAGAATAAACCCAAAACTCTTGGATTAGGGTCTGCAATTCTGAGTACAAGAAATCTCTGTGGTTAAAACATTCAAGCTGATGGAGTTACTTTAACACTTTATTGCCTCCCCCATAACCTTCAGGTTTACAGAAGATAAAGCTCTTACTGTTTTTCCTGAATGTGAATCAAGGAATACGAGCACAAAACAATCTGTGAATTTCTGATTCAGAACAACCTGTAGAGAAAATGCAACAGTGCTACATTACAGTCACGACATACGAAGAGGTTCAACTCAATGGAAGGATAGGGAAACAGAGAATATGGTTAAGGTATTAGGGATTATCTAGAAAATCTAAACACTGATTTATCTATGTACACATATACAAACTGGCCTAAAACTACATTGTGTACTGTGCTAGAACAGCAACAAATACAAATTTCTAATTCTAACAATGAAAATACTACCGGTTCATAAGGGTGAATAATCAGGAATTATTTTTGGCTGAACTTTAGCAAACTAATTAGAAAAGTCCAGCAGGGCACAATTCAGCTGGAAATATCTTACCAGGTACTGGGTACCAGCATCAGCATTCTGGAAATGGCGACAACTCTGTGGGAAACGACTGAGTAGGACTTTGATAAGACTTTGGTACCAGGAGGCAGTCATCGTGAGGAAGCAGCTCTGCAAGGGCAAGGAAAAATGGGTAAAGTGAGGGTAGATTCTTTGCAGCATGCAGAGAATGTGAAATAGGCAGACAGTATTATTTCTGGAATTCTTTCCAACATCTTTACTAGCAGTGGCCATAGAAAGTGTTATGTTTCCCCATGTAAGGAAATAATGTGTGTGTGGGGAGGTGTCTGGATGAGTGCATATATATAGCTATTTTCGTATTTAGGATGGGCTATATACATTCACTCTGGTTCATTTTACCAAAAAGAAGAGAGGAGAACCTAGCATGGCCCAAGCCACTGCCCAGCTCCTTCCCACACTTCTGAAGTGTTCTCTCTGTAGCTGCAAGATGTATCTAACTCATTTTTTTAACTTAGATCTTTTGCTACATGCCTTCTCTTAACAGATCACATTTGGTCTTAGTTTGCTCAGTTTCTGGATAATTATCATGCTTGTGGCCAGAGCTCTGACTCCTTGCTTTCCAACATTTCCAATGTCTGGGTTAGAAAAGGGGTCTTGCTCATTATAATAGTATTATTAGCATTTTCTCTCCTGAGTTTTCTGTAAGGTGAAGTATTTGTATGAATACGGAATTTGGGAGCCTAATATGACACCATGTTTAAAGGCTCTCCACCAGCCCTAGATTAACTTTGGCAGATAGATTACTGCAAAGTGAGATGTTAAAACCATGCATTCAGAAAAGAATACTCCAAGAATCATAACTAAACTTTAAAGTTGTATGTAAAAAAATATATTGGACAAAAGCTACCTCACAGTAAAATTCTTACCCTGTTAGTTCTATCTACTTGTTGGGCGGATCAGTCAGCCTATTGGTGGACCTGGCCATCCAAAACTGCATCCCCCAATCTACCTTTTGACTAACACAGACCTTCTTAAGCCAACGGGTAAACTTATCCACCCCTAATCCACTGGTGCTCTCTCAGTCTCTGTTTGTAATGGAGACAGGTCATCAACATTTCTTACTTTCATATCCTTTCTTGCTCATAGCCTGCTTCTGCCTACTGCTTTTATTGTGGGGCCCAACACAAATGCATACACAGTAGCACCATTAAACTGAGTACCCTTGATTGAGTTCAGCCACTTACCAACTGGGGATCAATGTCAGCAATGGACTTCTTATGCACAGCATCCAACAGCTCCTCCAGCTCACTTAGAGACAGCTTGCCTAGCTTAAGCTTGTCAGAAGCCAGAGGCTCCAGCAAGAAGAGCCTCTTCCACAGGTTGTCCCGGCGACAGTGGCCCTTGGCACATTGTACCATGGTGCTGAGCTGTTTCTGGGCAGCAGCAACCTCAGAGGCAAGTAATGGAAACAGTGGGGAGGTGTAGAAGAGTCCCGGGCCCACCTTGACCTGGGGGCCACCTGCATAGAACTCGCCATGATCATCTACTTCCTCCCAAGGATCTGGAACTTCCTTTCGCTGCCGGCCACCCTCTGCTGTCTCCCATGTTGAGCGTCCCAGGACAGGTTCTAGTGCCTCTCGCTGTAGGCGTGGCAGTTTTTTGAAGCGCCGCATGTCTGCTGTTAGTCGAGGGAAGAGCTCCCGTTGGCTTGTCATGATTACGTAATATTGCAACCTGTGAAAGGGTTCACAATTGTCATGCCATTTGCAGATGGCCCTGTTTACCAACAGCCTTATGCACAGCATCCAGTAGCAACATTTGAAGAAAGGTGTCTTCCCTGCTCTCTGACTTGTCCATAATCTGTCTAACCCAATAATCTTATGTCAACCCAACAAGGTAGGCCAAAAACAATGTTACATATGTCAGGACTACTTTCATTGCAGTTAGAGATAGCATCAGAGTTTTGCAAGTTCGAATGTGCTTTTTCCCTCCCTCACCTTTGTGTGAACTAGGGAAAGGCCTATCTGAGATATCAATTTTTTGACTTAGATGCAACCCAGCTTTTCCGACCACTGCTTTAGTAATAGTTCTTTCTCTTGACCTTCAAGGCCATTCCCTGCACCCTCTATATCTTATGGCCTTCCCCTGAATAGTCCTGAGCCATCTATCCACTAATGTACTACAGCTAAACTGTATCTCTGTTTACCTTTTGTCTAACATTGTAAGCACCTCCTGTCTTCTAAATTTGCAGCCTGAAAAGTTGTCCAACTTGTTAGTCTTCCCTGCCTCCCTTCACGCTTACCGTAACATGTGTCGGTCTGCCTCACTCTGGTCTTCAAAGGGCACAGCGCTGTGGCACACAAGCAGGGACACATCAAAATCATCATGATGACGCAATCCCTCTGAATCTTTGTAGGAACCAGAGCTGTGAGCAGAGAGAAATGTGGGAATTCTTTCAGTCGCGGAAAAAAAGCAGTTGCAAGTTCTTTCCTCCACAATGTTTACTATTAATGGATAGGCTACTATTGCAATAGGCTGCTCGACATAACTAAAAGCAGAAAGTCAAGAAATTAACCTCAACTTAGTGTTGGTATGCCTTTAACTCAACTCTAGAACTATGGGTTTTTCCTATAGACATAGGGAATATTTGGAGTTTGTAACATTATTTGTGCATTTTCAGCTTGAATTAAAAGACATTCACTAGGAACAGTTCAATAAGAATAGGGTTACAGAGGAAAAAACTAACTGGAAAATCTTAAGTGAATCTAAATGAGGAGTGTGGACCTCTGTTCTGTTGTTACACCTTGAAACAATCCAACTAGCAGGATAAATTTTGCATTTATGTTCTCATGTAGTCGTATCTGTTATTGTGCATACATTAAACTCAGTTATAACATCCTCGAGTGCCAGAAGAGATGGGAGCCTACTAATACGCTTTGTAAAAGATGACTGGCTTCCCTTCTTGATTCAATCCTGAATAATCAAAATTCTTAATCACACGTCATTATCATTAATACAAACATTAGCATATCAAAAGGGTGCAAATCTTTGCTAGACTTGTTAGAAGCAGAAAAATATGAACTACTGCAAAGCAAATTCAAGGCATTATGTGTTAAGGATTAGGCAACAAAGGAATACAACCATAAAGACTCAGCACTTCAGTTACACAGGTGCTTGACTCACCTATTAGAAATCAAAGCAATTGACAACTTGGAAAAGACTGCCTGGTGCTTTGAAGCGAGAGCTTAAAATGCAGGCAGCAAGAACTGGGCTTTATCCTGTGCCACAACTGGAAAGTGAGGCAGAAGGCCTTGTTTTATTATAAAGAAAGTGGACGAGACAGGTTTTGAACAGAATAAAGCACCCCGTGGGTATTTAGACTCCAGCAGAAGCAATAAAGAAGTCAACCAAAAGGCAGAAGTAGGAAGAATGTGAGGGTGGAAAGCAATAGTTGCAAGCAATCTGAAAATCATGCTGCTCTTGTGGGATTTTCAAAAGGATCAGAGATTATTAGTTTAGGAAAGGAAGCAAATGTTTTATCTTTCTCTCTTCAGCTATTTGCAATAGTAAGCAGAGAATGATAGGTTAAACTTTTATTATTTTAGACTCACGGAGGACATATCAAATGTAAAATGTAAGGACCAAGATTAAAGCAACCTTCTAAATAAATTATGTGTGGGTTTTGCTTTTGTTTTTTGTTCACAAAAATAAGGGTTCTGTTGCTGAAATTGTGGAGGGTGAATTAAGTACGATACAGATGTGCCACTTGTAGCACACAATCCCTCAAAAGCTTTGCCATGCTCCTCCCAAACCTCCAGAAATTGTTAACAGTTTTTGAGTGTCATAAAATTGTCATTACTCACCAGTAGAGTTTATAACAGTAACTATATTAAGCTTTCATTTAAATATAAATGAAATCCAATTCCATTTTTGTTTTAGTCTCACCTAACTACTTTTGTACACGTGATTCTAGCATCTAGAAATCAAGTGTATCTTTTTTTTGACCTGCAAAAAAATTGTGCATTCTTGAAGTTATTTACACATACACACACACAGAGCCAGTTTTACTTTGAATAAATAATCCTTCAAAATTATGATACATTCATATTGTCTCAAATATATATATTTTAACTAGTCAATTAGTTCAAAGAAAACCCAAGAATCTACACTGTTAAGTTACAGGCATGGCTTGGTGTTATTGTAGTCGTACTAGGTGCCTGATAAATGTATAGATAAATTGCCTTTTACATGACTGCACTGGAAAATTAACTGCCCAAACATTGCAGATGGAATTCTGGGAGCAAATAGGTGATAGCAATTTTTACCAAATCCTTAGAAGTGCATTAGACTCACACACCTGTTCCAAATGGAGACCAACGCATATTCATTTTGCTCAGAGCTAGGAGTCCCTTTCTTGCTCTCATTGCTAGTTCCTGGCCGGGCCATGCGCAGGGGTTTCATATGGTAGGTGCTGGCATGATCAGTTATATAATTATAGAGCTGATGGGCTGTGATGGTGTTGGTAGGCAAAGCTAATGTACCTGTTGAAAAAGAGAAAAGATATGGTCAGCATGAAAGAAAACTAAAATATTCCTCCCCATCAGGTTGGGAAGGAATACGTGAGAATGAAAGGCTTTTTTAATCTAAATAATTCTAACCCCCAGAGTGAAGCTATTTTCTTTATATTTTATGTTATGGCTGATAGAACCTTGGTGGCACAGTGGTTAGAATGCAGCATTGCAGGCTAATTCTGCTGACTGCTGGCAGTTTGATTCTCACTGGCTCAAGGTTGACTCAGTCTTCCATCCTTCCAAGGTTGGTAAAATGAGGACCTAGACTGTTGGGAGCAATATGCTGACTCTGTAAACTGCTTAGAGAGGGCTGTAAAGCATTATGAGGCTGTATAAGTGTCTAAGTGCTATTGCTGTCATCATCATTTTACTCACCTGCTTTTTTGTGTGTGTTCTTTAATTAGATGTGACAACAATGCAGTTGCTCCTATTGCTTGTTTCTTAGCTATCTTTTGAAGGGGATTTGTAAGAGAATGCCTGAATTTTATATAAACTGTATTGTTTTATTTAAAAAATGATTTGATGGAAAACTAGCATGATGCAAAAAAATTATCAGTCTTAAACATAATTCTGAAGTGTAAACCCATATGGTTGTCTTATAGGTAAAAATGTTGGATGGCTACATAGTTTAGAACTGTTATACTTGCCATGGAAAAGCCAATATAGAAGTGGCTGGAAATATTCTGGAAGATTAAAAGTACATTGAGCAACCTCAATGTACTTTTTGTGACTAAAGCGCCTTGGTCTTTTAATACAAATGAGAGATGATACTACAAGATATAAGGGAATTTATAAATTTTTATGTATTGGTATAGTCCTGCTTATATGATGTATTGATTTAACTTTAGTAGCTACCTAGAAATGAGACACAAAATAAACATGGATTATTTCTTATCCATTTGTAAACCATCCTTAGACAACTGGCTAAAAAGACAGTGCATCACAAAACATCAATGGCAATAAAAATATTGATAATGCCCTTGTGATATTCCACCCATTTTCCTTGAACTGTAAACCTGCAGAGTGACACAGAACTATTCAGATGGGCCTGTTCCTTCTGAAAGATCTCCACAAACACTCTGCTGGAATCCTTACCCTGAAAAATGTGGTTGCGTCCAAACTTGGGGATGTCAGGATGTTGGGTGATGAAGTCTTCCAGGAAGCTTGTGAGGTGATAACCTTGCCGTAATGCCATGTGAGATCCAAGTAGATACTGATGCACAATACGCAGGTGAAAATCATAACTGAACGAATGCACATGCATAAGATCACGTACTTTGTCACACTCCTCTGTGAAGAGCATGGAAAGCTGAGGAGAGAGCAATTGGAAGTGAGAGCCTAGCAAAAATAGTATATCCTCAGATGGTTTGGGTGCAATGGATCCAAACAGTACTGAGAAAGGTATAATGATGGATAATATCTGAGTGAATACTCATTTCATTACCAAGCTAAGCAACTTATAATCGCTGTAGAAATGTGTTTTGAACAGAAAGTAGTTTGATCAGTAGTCCTAGTATACTGAATTCCGGGGCTGAAATGCTAGGTAAGATTGTGTGTTTTTACTCATCTACCAACGTAAACTTCTGTGATTCAAATTATACAATCTTTATCCAGCCAGTAATCTACCTTGGTTCATAAATTGCCCATTTTGCAAAAGCAGCACAGAAAAATTATGCTGGGAAAAATATCTACAATTTAAATAGAAATTCTCATTCAATAATCATAAAGGATACATTCTGAAGGAAAAGTTGAATTGTACAGAATAAGCCTGTTCTAATCTCTGCTTTAGGAGAATTAAGCAGAATTTTTTACTTACTAGACCTGGAAGAATTTTGGTACAGGTCATACCTGTACCATATCATGAGAATGCATCAAGCGAGTATGTAAACTGAAAGGCCTCCAATATATACGCTGCTCCATAAGAAAGCAGCACTGTGATTTTTAAGTTACTACCAAGTAATATACCAGAAGGAACATTTTAACTAGTCACAGCAGTGGTTGAAGCCACTGAAGGTTTAAACTGTCAAAGATAACAAACGTATGATGACCTGGTCTTATCTCAAATGCGCATATAGCAAAATTTATATGAGGATAAGAGGAAAAGCATGTTGGGAGTTGCTGGCTTGATTTAATTCATCAGGAAAATATTAACAGTAGTAGATGACAGTGTTAGGAAAACAGAAATGATCTGAGGGAATCTGCCTTTTCTCAAGATGAACAAATTGTGAATAGAGAAGGTTGTGAACAATTTCAGCTAATAAGTGCAGTGGTCCCCAAATGCAAATGGGCATTTGCATTTCACAAAATGCAAGTGGTGTCATCATTACATCTTTTAAAATTACCCTTCACTACTTAAAACTTTCCAGCTTAAAACAATTATAATGTAGCTTCTTTTATGAAGAGGACCAAGCTTTGAATTTTTGACTGGAAGGATAATTTTGAAATTAGACAGATAGAAGGCAACATCTCCTAAATGCTCAGAAAATATGTGCCATTAAGTAACTTTTCACATACTTTTCTCTTCATTTTTATGGTTCCTAATCCCAACTCCTACAATTAATCTTAATGTCCCATGACTGCCATTCCTCTTCTTCCTCCTCTCTCCCAAATTTACTGCTGAAACTAAGAAAAAAAATTGCAACATGGATCTGGTAAAAATATTTACTAGATTATACAGTTTCATATTTATTTAGTTTCTTCAATATCCAGAAATTGGTTACATTTAGTTTCAAATTAAAGAATGTCAGTTTCTGACTGGCAATTAATGAGCAGATTCAAAGATGAAAATCTTTATTTGGGAACAGGAAAGTCCCTCTAGATATTATTGGGCCAATTCCTCAGTCATTAGCTATGGTGGTTGAGACTTATGAAATTGGAATCCAACAAGAACTGGAGAATCCAAGGTCCACCCATCTATAGAAAGGAACTTGCAAAAATATATTTTTACATTTTGATGCCTCATGCAGTGGACACACGATATAACATTAATTATTTCCTGGATTCGAAGGAAGGAATATCACTCAGTCAGATCTATATTCTATGCTCACACTATTCTGGCGGACCAATGTCCCCAGCAATGAGAGACCCTGTATAACCAGGTGTAGACATGACCAAACAAAGAACCAACCCAAAGGAGGAATTCCATCTTCTAAAACAGTGTTTCTCAACCTTGGCCACTGGAAGATGTGTGGACTTCAATTCCCAGAATTCCTCAGCCAGCTCTGCTGGCTG
>JANHFM010003189.1:29605-40343 GCA_032468115.1 Grayia smithii
CACAACATCTTAGCTAGAGGTTCTCCCGAACCCCTGAAAACCCCCAGCAGCCCACTCCTGACTAAAACAACCATCATAATAAAGAAGAATAACAATAGGGATCCCACAACACATTAACCCCAGAACTGAGATCAAAGTCAGGTCTTGAGTGCTTTCAGAACCCAAGGAGGAAAAGTGTCATCCATTCCTCTGGAGGAGATGACAGAGAAGGCATGTTACTTCTGTGTTGTAAGATGATCACATTTAATAGAAGGGACCTGGAGTGATCCCACTCTTCCAAAAGATACTGGGCAGGCAGAAATAAATGGAGACATCCCCCCCGCCCCGCAATCCACACCATATGCCATATATTTAGCACTGTAGCTCAAAACCTAGGCATGGGCGTTACATTGGCAGATGTTATGATTGTCTATTGTCAATCTTCAGTCCCCAACTCTTCCCCCTTCACCTAGTTGTGGCATGTGATATCCTTGCATCAAGCTATATTGTATCTTGATGTGTTTTTAAAATATATCTCTTCCCACTTACTGTATCTCTTCCCCCCACCTCAATACATGCTCCCCCCGAAGATTACCAATGCTCATCAGAATGACTGATTGGCAACCAGTCCTGCTAATCTATTTGGAGAAAATGACACCTCTAGAAACATGATTAATATTTAGATCACAACCACCCATAAAGCCTTGGGTAAGATGATGAAGGAATTGGAAGCATAACTATCTCTTTTCAAGGGATAAGGCAAAGCAGCATGAATGTCTGGCTGCCAAGTGAATAATGATTTGGATTTGTTGATTGCAACCTCTGTTACCAGTGTAAGAAGCTCACAAGCAACGATGGGCTGTTTCTGAAAAGAGGAGGGAAAAACATGTATAGCAACCCCATAATGAGGCCTTTAAACTATAGCAGGGAGACAGAAGTACAGACTCACAGAATCACTGGCACTAAACCTATATTTGTAAATGATAATGGATATGGTACAAGGCTGGAGAAGGTTGTCAGAAAATAAATACAGTAACTAGTAAACAGGAGTTTACAAATATATGCAAGAACTGATAGACTAATTCTGTTGAAACTGAAAACAGGACAAGGAATGAAATGAAAAGAAAAGAAGATAGAACATGCTGTTCTAATGACAGCTGAAGCAACTGTTTTTCTTTACCTCACTTTGACCCTGTGGATAATATCATTTCAGTTGGTTGTTTATGCCTGTTCTCTGAAGTTTACTTTGTTAGAATAAGGTCATATTTTAATGACTAAAAGACAGGAAACGTGTAATGAAGAAAAGAAATCTGCCTTCTTTCCGCTCCAGACAGAGAGCTCTTCTCCAATAGAAAGAGAGACAGACAAGGCTGAGGATCAGCGGTGGGTTCCCCCCCGGTTCAGTCTGGTTCGTGCGAGCCGGTAGCGGTAGCGGTGACGGTGTGACATCACCGAACCGGTTCGCAGCGTCTCGGACCCTGTCCTACCCGCGCGGCCCAACTTACCTTTTTTTTAAAAAATCGGCAAAATTAGCGTTCTGCGCATGCGCAAAGTGCTTTTTTTGCCGATTTTTTAAAAATTAATTGTCTGCGCATGCACGTGCACGAAGAGAACCGGTAGCGAAGGTGAGTGGAACCCACCCCTGCCCCCCTCCAGGGGAAAATTCCATTCCCACCCCACTCCAGAGGAAGGATATTGCAAAATCTTCATTCCCACCCCACGCTGGGGCCAGCCAGAGATGATATTTCCCAGTTCTCCGAACTGCTCAAAATTCCGCTACCGGTTCTCCAGAACCTGTCAGAACCTGCTGGATTTCACCCCTGGATTTTTCCCTTCAAAAATTAGATATATAAACACACAATTCAACATTCTGTCTGTTGACTGTTACAGTACTTGTAACCAGAGTTTAATGAAAATTTAACTGAAAATGAAGGAAAAAGATTTGGTATTTATTGATTTTAGAATTCAAATAGATTCAATTGATGTTTGCAAAGATCCAATGAAAATATCTAAGCAGAATATTAGACATGAAATAAAAACCCCAGCTAAAAAAAGTTTCTAATGAACTAATCAGAATCAGGAGATGAAGATTTATTTTAGCAAATAACTAAAGCCACAAAAAAAATGGAATATCATAGTTGTGATAAGGAAGTTCTGGCATCTGAGCATAAATTTTCAGGAAAAAAAATCTTTGGACAAATCCATGCAGTTTTCTTGTCAAGGTTTTTGAGGTGGTTTGCCATTGCCTCCTTCCTAGGGCTGAAGGAAAGTGGCTGGCCCAGGATCATCCAGCTGGCTTTGTTTTTAAAGTGGGACTAGAACTCATAGTCTCCCAGTTTTTAGCCTGATGCTTGAGAATTAAAATAATAGAAATTTGGGGTTTGTGTGATCAAGTATTGTTAGAATTCTTGGTTTTAACAAAAATCTTAGGAAACACAATCAAACACAGAGTTGGAAAGCCCAACTCTAAAATAAGGAGGAGTAATAAGTATGATACCAGAGAAAGGAGATCTTAAAAGGCAAAATGCTGCAGCAAGCTGGGACTTCTTGAAAAGGAAATTAAGGATAGGATGGTTTCAAACAATATCACTGGAGAAGAAAATTAGCTTTCTAAAGACCCAGTGTGATTGAATAGGCAAGTTACAAAGGAGCTGAGACTAAAAAAGGATGTTTACTGGAAATGGAAGGAAGGGCTAATGACCAAGGAAAACTACAAAGCTTCACTCCGAAATGCAAGAATGAAGTTAGGAAAGCTTAAGCAGAAAATGAGCTAAGACTATCAAGGCAGGCAAAATCCAGAGAAGCTTTCTTCATACATGTCAACAAGTAGACAAAAAAAGACAATGGCTCGTTGCTTATTCCAATTGGCTAAATCTAAAACCAAGAGAAAGAAGAGGAACTCAACTCCTTGTTTGCCTCTTCATCAAAGGAAATGATGATTTAAGTAACAAAGTCTGGAAAGAAATACAAAGGAGAATGGGGTACAGATCAATATGAATGTAAGAAAGGATGTTCTACTCACCTTCAAGTTCCTAGGCTATGATGAAATAAAGCCTAAAATATTAGGAAACTATCTGGACACCTGTCTGATTATCTTTGAAGAATCCTGGTGAAATTAGGGAAGTACCAGTAAAAGAGAATATTTGTACTCAAAGTTGAAATGGAAGTTCCTTGGTGCTTTCTGAGCTTAATTGTTTTCTTTCAGATATTTCATTACCCAAACACCTTCAGTGCTAGGACTGATCAGTGCTAGCATTTATGATATTACCTAATTTGGATAATGAAATGTCTGAAAGAAAACAACCAAGCTCAGAGAACACCAAGGACCCCTAAATTAGGGAAGGCCAAAGGACTGGAAAAGATAAATATGGTCTCTGCCTTCAAGAAAAGAGGGAATCCCAATAATGACTAGCTTAGCATCAATAGATGGAAAGATATTAGAGAAGATATTAAGGCCCTTGGAAGCATCTAAAGAAAAGATTGTACATGGCTTTGTCAAAAAAATGGCCATGTGAGACAAATCTTGGATCTCCTTTGACAAGGTTAAAAACTGTGATGGACATTGGGAACTCTGGGGCCATCATCTACCTCAGTTTCAGCAAGGTTGACATATTTCCATATATTATCAATGACAAGCTGTTAAAGTGCAATTTGAACTGTCTGTCTAACCACACTCAAATCTGCTTTAATTGCAGAGCAAATTGCAGAGCAGAAACTGCAGGGTGTCATCCCCCAGGGATCTGCCTTGTATTCATTATTATTCAACTTTTTGCTAATGACCTGGATGACAGAATTGATGGGCTGCTTATCAGAGATGTGGATGATGCAAAATTGGTCCAGCCAACACCCAAAATAACAGAATGAGTTGAAATCTGGACATGTTGTAAAGCTAGACTGAGAAGAGCAGTCCTTTCATAAGGAAGACCGTATTACACTTAAGGAGTGAATGGACAGAAATGCAAAATGGGGATTAATGACTTGGAAATGCTACAGTACATTAGAGAACAACGAATTCTGTTCATTGATGAAACACTGAATATGAGCCTGTGTGTGAGGCAACTGCTGGAAGCTACAGTTACACTGTATGATGTGGAGTCTTGGTTTCCCTTTGCATTGGCAGGATCACCCCTGAAATTGCATGTACCCATTCTGGACCAAAATTCCAACTGTTGGAATTATCCTCCAAATGTATTCTAACCAGTTCATTATTCCAAAAGATAATTTACTGGTTATAAGAGGTTTGGAAATATATTTTTTTTTATATTTATTTATTTTTTATTTTATATTTTTTTAAAAAAATGTAAAGAAAAGCTCCACACCAGAAAGATCCATACAATAGAGGAAGTATTTACTTATGAAAGTTGAAATTTGTCTGTCTTTGAAGATTTTTAAGGAGAGGCTGGGCAGTCTCCTCTCAAGGATGGTTTATTTGGGTTTCCTGCATATTGCATAGAGTTGGACTAGATCCACAGGCCCTTCCAACTTTTATGATATGCATAACAGTCTGCAGGAAATATAAAGTTTGCAGTCAGCAGAACAATTTACTTGTTTGTTGCTTGAAAATTTTTGTCTTCTCTTAAGTGAACATCTTGTAGCTTACAAGATAAAACATCAAGGCTCTTTTCAAAGACTGGTTGTGCTTACATGTAATGTGGAAATGGGGAATCACAGGAGAATGATTTTCCCACATTTTGGAAATTCCCTGTCTTATATATAGTGGTTTATGTACAATGTCATAGCATAAAATCTAGATTGTCAATTTATTAAGGTTATTAAATGGAGGCTATAGTAACTTTCTAAATATACTACTGCCCAATAAAACATTTACAAATGTGAAACTAAGGCAGTTATACTATGAAGAATAGAATAACATTTGTTTGTTGCTAGCACTTTGTATTTAGGAATTTAAAGAAGCATACAAAGTGCTTTTCCCCCTCATTTCCCTTCTAAAATAACTCTTTGAAATAGGTAAGCTGAGCAAAAGGATAAGAGTTGAACCTGGGTTTCCCCAGCACCAGTCCAACACCTTAAGCCAGCATTTGTCAACCTTGGCAACTTTAAGATGCTTGGACTTCAATTCCCAGAATTCCCCAGCCAATATCCTAAAAAAGTCCAGATGTCTTAAAGTTGCCAAGGGTGAGAAACATGTACACTCTACTGCAGGAGTCTCCAACTCTGGCAAATTTAAGACTTGTGAACTTCAACTCCCAGAATTCCTCAGCCAGCAAAGCTTTTGGGAGTTGAAGTTCACAAGTCTTAAAGTTGCCAAGGTTGGAAACCCCTGCTCTACTGGGTCTCATTGCAAGCTTTCTCAAGCTACAGTATTTCACAGCTGTATCACTGAAACTAAAATGAATTTAGAACTTGATAAGGAAGAAGCAAAATGTACAAAATGGCAGTCCTCTGGAGAAGATGCTGGAAAAGTCCTACATAATGCTGTGTATCATACTTATAGACAAGGGTGCAATAAAGAATGACATTAACCAAAATGCACAAATAAATAATGCATATCAGGTTTGCAAAAAAGTTTTTTTGTCTTTACAGAAGATCCCAAAGTGGGAATATTATTGCTCGTGGATTTTTTTTTTCTTCCAATTTTCTAGATTAACCAAAACTGTGACAATTGGGAAAACTGAGCAGTGGCAGACCATGGAACTCCTTTATATTATTATTGGGATCAGACTCCTGCTCATTTTCTGTTTTGAAGTTGGTCAGCACTCTAGAATAGCTTTTATAAATTTCCAAAACTAAGTATTTTTCATCAACTGCTTTAGCTGTATTTTTCCACACTGAAAAAAAGCAAAGCTAGTTCCTTCAGGAGCTGCCTTTAAACATCTCTGGCTTCTCCCATCTGACTGAGGAGTTGATAATGCCTGCAAGGGATTGGCAAGGTGCCCCTTTCTTTTTAAGCAGGAGCTTTGCCAATATCCTTCCGCTATGGCCGCACACCAGGTCTGCTACTCTACCCAGAGATGGCCAACTGTGCCAAATTGAATAGTGCTTATTCTGTGCAGGGAGTTCCAACAGGAGTTGGCCTCTGATGGTCAGACTCATTCTGATGTGTGAGCTAATTCAATCTGAATTCAGATTTCCTAGAATGGGCATCTAGCACGTTATGAAATGAAGCTACTTTTCTTTACCATCAGGAAATTAAACCACTTTGTGCTGATCGCACAAAATCAATTTGCAGTTGTAACTTGCACAAAAACCACAATTCATACCCATCTGAGGCAATTTACATGAGGAGAATTAGCCTATGTATACATTGTTTTCATTAAAACCCTATTCTTCTGCCAATATGTATAAAATCCATTTCCCCCATCTTTATTTTCTAAGCAACATACTAGTCTTCACAATTGCCTAGCAATTCAAGCAAAACTGTTTTTATTTCACTCCCACATTACTTTGGCATCAATATTATCTGCATGACTGTATATAAAAATTAGCTTAGTGGGGCACACATCCTTATTCTTATGGCTACTCATGTAAAAAAAGAGAAATATTTTTAGCCACATAACTTTTAGCTGTGTTCTGAATATCTTGCAGGAAGGCCCTTCAGAAGTTATATTACTATTCCATTTATTAATTGGATGATTTGGGGTTTAACGAATCAAGACCATCCTCAATCCAGAAGTAGATCTCCAATAGGAGAAAGGGGCTCTAATTCCCTGTTCCAGTAGTGATTTGATCAAAATTGTTTCTCTCTCTGCCCCCACCCCCCCAATAATTGCTGTTTGTTTCAATAAAAAGTTCAAAGAAGACATGTGAAATGGTAAAGGCAAAAAAAAAAGTTCACTAAAAGCACTGAAAGCACCATCAGAAAGGCACGGTCGTTTTAGGTATTACCTTACTATGTACCACTATTGTCTTCAATAGAAGAAAAAATTAGTAATATTTAAAACTTAATTTAAAAGAAAGTAAGGGAAAGAAACCAGTGGTGAAATTCAAATTTTTTTACTACCGGTTCTGTGGGCGTGGCTTGGTGGGTGTGGTGTGGTGTGGCATGGTGGGCATGGCTTTGTGGGTGTGGCAGGGAAGGATACTGCAAAATCACCATTCCCACCCTACTCCAGGGGAAGGATATTGCAAAATCTCCATTCCCACCCCACTCTGGGGCCAGCCAGAGGTGGGTATTTTCCAGTTCTCCAAACTACTCAAAATTTCCACTATCAGTTCTCCAGAACCTGTCAGAACCTGCTGAATTTCACCCCTGAAAGAAATGCAATTCTGAATTCCACTGGTGGTCTTTGATGATAGGTTCCTGGGAGGTCTCACTAGCAATAGCACTTAGACTGATATACCACTTCAAAGTGCTTTACAGCCCTCTCTAAGCAGTTTACAGAGTCATCCAATTGCCCCCAACAATCTGGCTCCTCATTTTATTGATTTTGGAAGGATGGAACGCTCAGTCAACCTTGAGCCCTGTTCAGAATTGAATTCCTGCTACTGGGCTGAATTAGCTTGCAATACTGCATTCTAACCACTGTGCCACCATGACTCCTCAAAACAGGAAGAGCCCATAGGACAGTGTAATTCTCTTGCAAGCTAAAAAGAGAATTGGGTAAGTTGGATAGTTACAGAATGTTATATCATTAGATATGTCATACTCTCCTTTTCTTTTCTAAAGAAGGGAGGAAGGAGTAAATCCTTCCGGCCTGCAACTAAAACTTCTGAAAAGATTTTTCTCTAGATGAAGGTAGAAAATGCAGATTGAAAATACGATTATTGATCAATTTTAATTCCAAACTCAATGAAATTACACAATACCTTGCCAATTACATGCCAGCTAAAAAGCTGAGATGGGAGGCTAATAATTTCTTCCCACATTCCAAAAGACATACCTCTGGTCACACCCCAAACCAGGTTGCTGGATTTCAGCTCCTTAAAATGAGGTGTCAAAATCTTTTTTCCCTTCCATATCACTGCAATGGGACCTTGTCAGCTTAAGAAAGAAAAAAAAGAACTTCATTCAAAGGAATAGGAAAAAATATATGGTAAGACAGTTTAAGTTCTGGACCCAAAATGGGGACATCTTTAAAAAAAACCCAGAAGGAATACAATGGTACCTCGGTACTCATCATTAATTGGTTCCAGGAAGGGTGTTGAGTATCAAAAATGATGAATACCAAACAATTTTTCCCATAAGGAATAATGTAGTGAATCACAAGGCAACCAATACCAACAAATTCCAGTTCAAAGAAATAATGAATACTTGAACAAAATGTTTGTGTCAAAATGTGTTGAGTACCAAATTCGATGAGTTACAAAGCAGTTGAGTACCAACCTACCACTGTATTGAAATGGATAGCATGTTCTGATACTCACATAAGTGATAATTAAGGAAACTAAAGATCAGAATATCCCAAGTGATATGAATAGGGTTGGGTGTCTTTTCCCAGTTGCCATTTTCAGAACCTTTGTTCTCTGTGTAGACGATGTGTAAATCTCTTTTTCATCACATTTCTACTGTCTGGATTGACAATAGAATTCAGCTTTAAAAATGACAATTCTCACTTCTTTTCCTCCAGAGGTCTCCAGACTGACATTATTGTGACTAGTCATTACTTCTTTGCTTGTTGTTCTTTCTTTTTTTAACTGAACTAAAAGTGCTACTAAACAGATATCACATCAGGTCCTCATTTTACCCACCTCGGAAGGATGAAAGGATGAGTCAACCTTGAGCCTGGTGAGATTCGAACTGCCAAATTATAGGCAGCCTGCAGGCAGAAGTAGCCTCAGTACTGCACTCTAACGACTGTGCCACCGTGGCTCATCTTGCATTATTTTTTCACAAGCTACTGCAAGCTCTCTAAAGAGCTCTCTTGACCAGATCTGTATATACATGTTCACAACTTACTGCCTTCCGGATATCTGAATGTTCCTTTATTTGTTCCCAGCTAGTCATACATCTTAAGAGAACATCTGTTTGGAGACAGTTTCCTTCCAGAGTGTTCTACTCCTGGCAACTTTAGGGACACCCACATGACTTTTGTTTGGTAGTGATGCACAAGCATTTTGCCATTGCCTTCTTCATTTTTCCACTTCCCTATCTATCCCACAGCCCTGATATTCCCAGTAGTTATTCACATGAGCACTAATCAGCTTTTTTCCCCTCTCCTTAATTATGAAAGGTCAATTCTGCTACAGATTACTGAATTTTCTGCATGGGATGAAATAAGGAACTCTGTGATATCTGAACAATTTCATGTATAATTGAACAATTTCGTGTCACTTTGGATTTTCAAGTACCTGTATGAAATTTTAAAAGTTCAGCAAGACTTATTGTTGAATGATCAGGTTCATATAAGTTCCATATCTCTGAAGCCCAATCTCTCTTCCATAGTTAACCATCATGGGAGAGAACAAGGTTGCCCATGACACTTGAAGAAGTTCATGGTAGAACTAGAAAAGTACTAAAAGGAGCCAAGAGTATAATTAAGGAATTTCCCTGTAAAGAAAGGGTACAGAATTGGAGATTTTTTAGAATTCAGTGAAGGTATGTAAGAGGAGACATGATAGAGATGGATCAGGTCAGACACATTATGGAATAAATGGATAGAGATATTTTCTCCCTTTCTCCCATTGTTAGAATTTAATATCACCTATTAAAGCTTAGTGCTGGAAGAGCATTCCTTAAACATCAGCTACTTGGGAGAAACAGTGGAAGAGGACAGTCACTCTTGCCTATGTATCTGAATGGCCATCATGAGACATTGAAAGCTGGTCTATATAAACCATGGGCCCGATGTTGTTATAAAATTGTTATGGGTGATGCTCCAAGAAGGACCCCACAATAAGAATAGCAGTAGCATTTAGATTTATATGATGCCCCATAGTGCTTTACAAACTCTCTAGGCAGTTTACAATCAGGATCAAATTCCAGGCTGTGGGCAGAGTCAGCCTGCAATATTGCATCGTAACCACTACAGGATTCCTGCTCACAACAGTCAAGGTTATGAGCAAAGATCAGAGTTGGCAGATGAGCTTTCCCTGTTCTGGGACACCTAAAAACGTATTTACTAGGACCCACATTTCAAAAAACCATTGTTGCCTTCTTGTATGATACTGAAGCCCTTGTGGGTCATCTCTTCATTTCTTTGTATGGCTAATGTATGATGGGAAACTTAGTGAAAAGATTAGCATGCTACATTCAACCTCCTTTATTAACATCCTTGGGGCAAACAACATACAACTCTCAATCTAACCTTCATTACGTATTTGTTGCAAAGCATACAATAGCTTTGCCAGAAGAACAATTTACAAGGAAGAAAGAGGTCTTTGTTCCAGAATGTTTATGATAAAAGATTCTCATTTTGAAATTCACATTAGCCACGGAGATCAAGTTTGGAATATTCAATAAATTAACATTCAAGGAACTGTAGGTTTCCATCCCAACACATTTGGCCATAATAATCTTCATTGTTATGGTTCTGTTATACTTTTGGGATAAAAATAATTTCCTACATATCTCCTATTCATCAGATGTTCCACAGGCTCTCCAACTCTGCCAAAGAATGAGAGTATAGTTCTATTCTTGTAGAACTTGTATTGCTTGGAAAACAATATCTAGATGAAAATATTTTAGTTTATTCATTTCATAATCCCATAAGGGTTTTTTCAGAGTACTTTCTCTGTGGTCTTCACTTATCCCTTTTCTTATAACATTTATAAAAAAATGAGGATAGGGAATACTAATAGAAAGTTTCAATGAAGTGGACACCTGTCTGATCCAATTAAGACAGTGTTTCTCAACCTTGGC
>JANHFM010003189.1:58030-71606 GCA_032468115.1 Grayia smithii
CTATTCTATTCTATTCTATTCTATTCTATTCTATTCTATTCTATTCTATTCTATTCTATTCTATTCTATTCTATTCACTATCAACCTCCTTTCATGCTATGTGCCATTATCACTTATTGTGTAGTGCAATAAATTCTGATGATCTTTTGACTATACAGTTACATAATTCATTAAGTGGCTTCTGAGGTCAGTTTCTGTGCTGCAGTATTTTAGCTTAGGGTTGGTTGGCTAAGTTGGTTGGCTACGAATAATTGGAGACTTGAAAAAAAATGGCACTGTGCACTAAGTTTACATTACAGAGTGTCCTTGATTTGTAACTGTAATCAAGCCTGTAAACATTGTAAATCGCGATGGTCACTAAGCGGGTCATCACATGATAAAGACTGATTTTGACTTTTCTGGTGGTCGTAAAGTGAATGCAGTGGTTATAAAATGAACATAGTGGTCATTAAGTGATCCCGTTGCTCACTATGGGACAGCTTTTTCTGGACACCAGAAGGAAATGCCTGTTTATTGCAAAGACATTTATAGATGCAAATGGCTGTAAATGCAGGCCAGTTGCTGAGCACCTAAAATGCAGCCATGGGACCATGGAGGGAAGCTGTCAGAACTTCAAATCCAGGCCATAAGTACATTTTGTACATTCTGCCATAGCTTCAAATGGTTGCTAAGCAATCAGTCTTAAATCGAGGCCTACCTGTATAGCTCTATTCCAGAAATACCACAAAAAGTCTTCCCTGTCAAGGTGTTAATTTTTTTGATAATAAGAGGAATAATTTGTTGCTGTTGCTTCTGTTTCTAATGTTGCAGTGCAATCACATTCTACTTATATTTACCTTTACTATTTTGATGAGAGTCTTCAGTTGGTAGATATGAAGCTGGAGATCTAATCTGTCAGCCAGCCAGACACATATGACTTTCATGGAGCTGCTGTACCACTGCTGCAAAAAAAGAGAACAGGAAAAAAAAAACAGTCCAATTTTACAGAATTGTCAATAAGAGATAAATGGGGCACTTAGAAATAGCTACAAATCAGCACTTGAATTCAATAATGCCTTAATTTCTTTTAATAAAATAGCAAGTGTTGTTGCTAGGAAATCGGTTAACTGGACCTCAGTTGGTCTTGATATGCATTAGCAAAAAAACTGTTCAGAGTTGCATCCCATTTGTGTGCAAGAGTTTTTTATCCTTTGCCTCCTGTAAACAGAAAATAATAATAGCAACAGATTTATAACATGCAAGTCAAACAAAAAGACTCAAGGTGCATAGAATTGAAAACATAATACAGATACAAGCTAAGTGCTAAAATATTGAGTCACTTGGGAAATATATATATTAAAAAATCCAATCACCCATCATCACTGAAGCAAAATTACAAATTGCCCTAGCCTCTGGTATGTTTGAAAAGCTAAGTTTTTAAAGCTTTTCTAAAGGACAGCAGGGTTAGGGATTGATGGATCTGGAATGGGGTGGGGAATGATATCAAACAGTATTAAATGCACATTCCCCTGAAATAGCTATTGAAACAGTTGGTGGAGGGAGATGTTATAGGGGAAAAAAAAGTAAGCTCTGCAAATTTAATTAGAGAAAGGAAATCCTCTCAAAATCAACTGTTGTTGTCTTCATACTCCACTCTATTCATAATTGTGTCCATCAACATTTTTTCCCTCACCTTTAGGACCTGGAGTAAGGGGAAATTGTTTTGCCAGATTTATATAGCTTTGATGCATATGAGGCTAAATCATGTCTAGGAGAAAATCTGAGCTTATGTTTATGAACTTTTATAAGCCATCAAAAGATGCATTTTGAGGATAATTAATAACTGGGGAAAGTATTAAATAAGAGGTCTTATAACAGATACCACAGATGACAAACCATTTGACAGGATGTCACCGAAGATGTTGCTACATAGCAGAAGTTACTACTCTGAGACTTAGGAAAGGCTGCATGATTCCTGGTAAAGAGATTTTGGACCACCCTTGAAAGCAAAGAGAGTTTAACTTATGTCACCTTTTTTCTTTGTCAATGGCTATGTTGCTGTGTACAGTGTACTAATGTCAGTTCTAGCATGACGTCCAATCAACCTAGCATGGACCTCTTCCATCACCTCCAACTTAGGTCGACAGAAGACTTTGAAGAATCTTTGAAAGCAGAGTGGATCTATGGAAAGCTACAAAGAACCAATGCTGGATGGAACCAATGGAGAAGCTGGCACTTTGATCTGATGAAAGCTGGGAAATATGGAAATCATTGAATAGATTGTACACGGGTACAATAAGATCCAGAGACACTCTGAACAAATGGGGCTATCCTGTTGCTTCTGCTCTTTGCGATTGTGGTGATATGCAGACAACAACACATATGTATATCTGCCTTTTGTTCCCCATTCAGTGTACACTTGAGAAACTCATGGCAGTATGACAGAACACAATTAATGTTGCTAGTTTCTGGGCAAGATCTGTTTAATTTGTACCTATTTAAATCTTTTATATCTTAAATTTTATGTTATATAGTATGCCTTATTTTAATTGTGTTGCTTCTGACACAAATAAACCATGAAACCTCTAAGTTCTCTTTTCTTTTCAGGAGCTTTAATTGGCAGTGTAACTGCATCAGTTTTAAATATTAATATTAGTCATATGTTGCTTTCCATACTATTAATACAACCTATGCAGAGTGTAATGTTTCACAAGTCTGTAGTCAGTTTTATTAATTTTAATAGGTTATCTAGTTGAAGAGCTGTATAACTATTGAGAAAATAAAATAGCATGAGGAACTACACTATATTATCTGGATAAGGAGCAGCTGCGATGGGTGTGATCAAGCAATTAGATTATATGCAAAATAAAAATTCTTTTCTAGCTTACTTGCTTCCGATGTTACCATTGGAGTAAAAATATGCTTAAATAGGTTTTAAAATGAAAATAACCTCTTAAATTATATTTCTGAAATCTTATTCATATGTTTTTAAATATATATTTTTAAAAATAAAGTAATTCTGAATTTTAACCCATGACTAACAGGTGGCATTCAATGAATCCTGTCAGGCACATTAACATGAGTATCATGTAGCTTAACAGATGGCATCTAAGTCAATTCACTTGTGTTGATAAATTCACACTCACCTGATAAATCTCTTAATTGCCATTTGTTCTTTTGTATCTGTTCATTGTTACATGCAATATGATAGGTCCAATCTGTTCCCTTATCAACCAGACTTTTAGACAAATTAACCTCAGAGGTACCCACGTGATTTGGTGTGGAGCACTATGGAAAGACCCTCAGTAGAGGAGGGGGAGCTCACCAGTTATGCAAAGGAGACTGGGCATCAAACAATTAGTCAAGAGCCAAAGTGGTGCTTCTTGCACAAATGAGCAAACCACAGTTACTGTGACAAGTGCTTCAATTTGTAATTCTATGAAAGGAAATTAATAGGGTTGCATGAATAGACCAGAACCCCAACCACATAAATGCACATAAAAAGATGGGGCCAAGCTTCTATCCCATCCAAATATGCAAGGGACCAAAAATATGGAGAAGGGAACTGGCAGCCTTTAATTTAGTCTAGTTGAAATTTACCATTTTCCTTCTTTGTCCATGGCACACTATTTTAATATTAATCATGCAATATTAATACTGGAGAATGTTTTTCTGCAGTATTTTACATCTCTCACTTACTTATTAATATAAAATAACTGCCTGTGGGACAGCAAAAGAAAAAACAGTCCTCCCACACACAAAATTTGCCCAGAATTCCCAGTAAATATGCATCAGCATATTTCTTATATGACATTCAAAATAAGTAGCTGGAACTTATTTTTGAACATTTTGAACATAATGGGATGTGCAGCATGGTTTAAATGAAAGCAATGGACAAAGCAATTAACTGTGTTTACTCTAGGAAGAATCTTTCATATACTAAGTTGGATCAAAATTTGTGGATTTATTATGGGAACACAGTATTCTTCCTACAATAAACACAGTTAATTGCTTTGTCCATTGCTTTCATTGTATTACCTTTAAACCATGCTGCACATCCCATTTATTGTGCCTTTTGTAGTTCAGTTATGTTAGTTAGGAAAAAATGTTCAAAAATAAGTTCCAACTACTTATTCATGCCTCTCATAATTCTAGGACCCACATTTCTTGATAATGCCAGCTTTTAGATAACAATATTTACAGGAATAATTGCTATTCAAATTAAAGAGATGAAGAAAGATTTTAGCCAAATCATCCCCTTCTGAAACCTCTAAAATCACAATAGCTAAGGGGAAAGACACAAAAAGAGAAGGGCACTGGCCTCCACTGCAACATGAACAAAGCAATTTCTTCATTAGGTCGAAGAGATGTTGACAGGCAGCAGGCAATCTTTGGGTGTTTTTTAAGGAAATGTCTTTTAATATTAGTGCATTCTATTTGCTAGAGATCAAACTTCCCTAAATTACCCTCCAGGCATGGAAAAGCCTTTGAATACATTTTTTCAGTCTTCATCCCCTGTACTAGAATCACATTCTTTTGAGCCTGATGGGGAAAAATTGAAAAAAGCATTATAATGCCCCCTGATGTCAAGCCAGGAGCATTATTATTTTTGGATGCTGTGGTCGACATAAAATAAAAACAGAATGTGTATCTTCTCTCTGTATTTTTTCACACTGGCGCATGACAGCAGCCAACCATTTAAAAATAAAATGGGTTCTACCCCTCCTTCTCTTGCCAGTGCAGTGAGCTCCTGTAAGGGCATGTATTACTCACTTCATTTTCCCTTGAAATATCTCTTTTGAAGTTCTTTTTTTTTTAAGAGAGGAAAAAGGAAAGGCTAGGGTTGACTCTGCAAGACCCCTGTATTTATTCACACTTATTGTGCATGACTGTAGACTGGTAAATCATATTAGCAGCCCGTCTCCCCATCAAGCTGCTACTTGCTTTTCAGCCCTGGGAAGGTTCAACAAATCAACAGGAGCACGGAAAACAGAACATCAGTCTAATCTAGTGTTTAAGGTGAAGTTTTCAAACCCAATCTAAGAAGATCTTTAGAGCAAGTAACAAGCTGAAGGGCTCAGAAGGTGGTATTGACAATGAAAGAGTGTTGAAATATTGAGAAGCGCAGCACTTGTGCATTTTTAATAACAAGAGGGTCAACAAGGACACAGCCCCCTCCGTGCCAATAGTTGCCACCGCCTATGGAAATTGCCACGCCAGAGCCATAAACGCTTTCAGTTCATCAGCCGTCTTAAGCATCCTACACCTCCTCGGAGGACCTTTAGTCTTGAATTAACAAACCAAAGCAATGAAAGAGGGTGCAGGCTGAATGGCTGGCATTGATCCCCAACTGTGTTCAGCACTGCTACAAGCCCTGAAAAACTCTCTCTATTGTCAATAGAAATTGACAAACCCTCCTCTCCTAAATAGTACAGCTGAGCCAGGCTGGATCCACGCAGCTGTAAAGGGCTCCACACTCAGGGTCCGGGAACACTAACAATAGAACAAGCATGAGCTCTTTGTCAGCTGCAGACTCGGCAATTTTCTAACAAGGATTAAAGTTGTTTCTCGGCAGTGTTAGTGAAAAGAGATTTAGCAACATACCGAGCTTTCTTAGGCAAGTTAAAGAGAAGTAGTTAAGGAATTTCATTATTCTGTTGACTATTGGAAAATACAAAACAAATATGTTCAATATTCACAATCCTTATCTCCCTCTTTTCTCTCAACCCTTTCTAATGTTTTGAGAGCAATTAATTAGATGTAATAACTTGTCTCTTGAAATCATGCACTCCAGATTTCTCCCTCTCCCTTTCTTTTCTTTATTTCTTTCCTATTTTTTTTTAAAGATGCAGCTGTTTGCTACCTGGAATGAAAACTCTACATGTAGTAATACACAAAGCGGCAGTCCATTCAGCTCTGATATTTCTATTTCTGAATCACTGGACCACATACAGTTTTTCTTTAGGTTGGTTCTTCTGGCAATTGCCACTGACAGAATGTGTTTTTGATGAAGAGGAGGCAAGAAATGGTAGCTTTGTTTAAGACAGAGCAGGACTTTTGTCCTACATTAGGGTAGGAAGCGGCAATGGTAAAATTAACAGAGGAACACAACAGTAGCCCCCAATTTTAAAGTTGATTGAATAACTAGGAGCTGTTATTATAAAAATCCTAATAGATTTTGTTAGTGATATTAGATACACATATAACAAAGGCTACATATTCCTCTGACATACCTGCCGATTAAAATAGACAATGTTTAAATACTATGTTGATAAATACAAAACTTTGCCTTCTTGGATGTTACAATATTTTTAGCACCCCACTCCTGGACAAAAATGTAGCACTGATCAGAAATTAGAAACACATTTAAACAATCTGAAAGGATTTTTTATAATAAGAAGGTAGAGTTAATCCAGGGTAAATAGGAAAGAAAAATAAAATAGTATTTAAACAGAGAAAGCTAGAATCATTCAGTGAAAAAGTAAAAAACTGTGTAGCACAATCTGTATTTAGAGAATTTTATATTACACATGATTCCTGAAAAAAATAACAAAACAGCAACTGCACATTATAGAATATTTTTAATAAGCTTCTATTTATACAAATCTCTGCTCCCAGTATATTTTAAGCAATCATGTCTTAAGGAGAATGTGACTGATCAAAATAATTACATGGAAACATCTCATAACATACAAAAATCTCATCATCACTCACCATTTAAATTTCTTTCATATATTTATGTTGTAAAATTAAGTATTTTCAAACATAAGCAACATGGATGCATAAAAATGCTTCCAAATCTGACTTGAAAATAAAATAAAATATAATTTGAAAGGTTATCCTAGAATATTTCAGATACTTATTTACATTTATGACAGAACATTATGGACCACTATGATGAGTCTGTCAATTGTATCCAAGTATATCAGATGGCCACGCATAAAATATCACACCAAATGACTCTATATTCATTTGAGTTTCATTATCTACATGGTTTAAAATTAACATCCTATTAAGCCCCTTGACTTTTCTCTTAAATTTTGACTTTTATCATTGAAACTGCCTATTAACTGAATGAAATCTTCTATTATGGCAAATTCACCCCACTAATTATCATAGATTGGCTAATTTATAGTTTCCTAATCTCTATCAATGCACTTGAAATGAATATTGGCTAAAAGCAATTCTGCTTGTGTTAATTTGCAATGCTAGATCACATCTGTAAAGCTCTGCATTTGTGTCAGAATTAATTTTACACAATTATTCTGTTGTTTGTAATTACATTACATTAGTATCAGGACTGGAGCACTGCTGTTGTGTCTGTGTGAATGGGACAGCTGATTCCAACACAGAACAATAACTTCTAAATCATGTGAAGTTCCTAAATGATTTAAATCACGATTATGAAATCCATATGCTTCATTCTGGATTTTCAAGGCAGATGGCTAAAATGTCGGAGAAAGAAAACCAGATGGAGAGGAATGCCTTGTGCATTTGCTCATGTTCCTGACCTTTCCACCTCCCCCGACCCCCCCAATCAACTTATTATGATTTCCGCCAATAGCAATACTCCATAGCCTCAGAAATAAAGGAACTGGTGGGGATGGGATTTATACCTCAGCAGCTATAGTGGGGGCAAAAAAGATTTTGCCTTGAAGCCCATCTATGCTGACAGTTCTGATATATATTGTGGAAACCTTTTTGGAAAAGTGTATTTTCTATAACTAGCTAATAACACCACTTTTTTTTGGATTAGTACCATAAAATTATATATCAATGGAAAGATAATTTAATCAAGAATGTAATGCAATAACTTTTATGAAGGATTTGCTATTAGAGTAATAGTGACAGTATAAAGAAGAAAAGTGAAACTTGTAGAAAAAAATGAGATATACAAAAATTATCACGTCACTTAATACTTTGTTGGGTGACCTTTAGCATGAATTACAGTCTTACAATGTCTTCCCATGGAGTGAATGAAGTCTTTTAGTTCCGCAGCTATTATAATGTGAAACCAAGATTGAATGATTATTAACTGGATTTTATTGCTGGGTTGCTTCTGACTAACACGTTTCTTTAGTCAGCTTCATAAATTTTCAATTGGGTTAAAGTATGGGCTATTCCCAGGCCATTCCAGTAGTGGAATATGATTATCTTGAAACTCTCCAAAAAAAGAAAGAAAAGTGATGTTATTAGCCATCAAACCTCAAAAATGCACTTTTCCCAAAAGGTTTCCATAATTTTGGCCACTACTATATTTACCATTGGGTAGCTATTGAATAATTGCATCCAGAGCTCTGTGATATTAAAATCTTCCTCCAAAGGTATAAATAAACAAATAATATTTTAGCTGCCCATTTCTCTTTGGTTTCATACTTCTTTTTATATTGGAAATACACTATAGCAATGAAAGAGTAGAAACCACATTATTAATTAATGTAGCTGCATATGAACTGGCCACATGAATGGTAGGATGCTGCTTTATGTATTAAAGGTCCTAGATTCAGTCCCTTGGGACAGTTAAGTAACAAGTGGAGTTAAATCTGTGCTGAGCCACTATTAAATTTAGTTGACAACATCATATTATATAGAGTAATGTTTCAAGTTTATACATGGAATACATAGAATCATAGAATTGTGAAATTAGGACCATATGGAACATCTTGTTGAGCTCTCTACACTGTGTAGTAAAGCTAATTTAATTATTCTTGAGAGTTGGCTGTGCAACCTCTTCTTTAAAATGCCCATAAACATTATAAATAACATGTTTCATTGAGGTACATTTATTAAAATCTAAAGAGCTGCAACTAATCTTCTTGGTCATGGAAAGTAATTCTTGGCCATCTTTCCTGCAGCTTTCCTTCAGATATCATTGTGCTGATCTTCCCTCTTTCTCTCTCTTTAAACACACAATAAATCTCTCTGAAACCCCACAGAGTAATTCACTAAAAATCAAATTCTGCCCTTCTCACACTACAGTCGGTGGGGGGGATAGTATTCTAGGCAGTGATCTGAAATGTCTGTTATATCCATGCTGTACTTGGCCTATTCTATGTCCGTAAACTACTAATATGAAAGCTAACTATAACCTTGACAGAATTGATGCTGGGGCATTAACAAATCCTATGGATGGATTAAAGCATCTTAAATAACGTGCTGGGCTGCCTGAATCCCTACCCTGGTAGATGCTGTGCCCATCTTCTGCCAGTGCTATGAATCAATTCTCACTGCTTGAAAGAAGAAAGACTCAGCTTGTTCCTCCTGTCCTTTCCTATTAAGTAAGTTAAAAACAGTGCCTAGGAGCAAAGATACTGATGTAGGCTGGGTCGAATAAAATCTGCTGCCTGCTGTGGATTAATGAAATAGGCCAAAATTAATAAATGGGGCATGCTCCCCGGTTATCAGATAGGAATAAATTTTTGCAATGCTATAATAAAACCACTAACTTGTGGCAAAAACATAAAGAACCCATTATTGCTGGTGCCATTTGTTATATGTGCTAAGAATACCCTCGGAAAATATAAAATATCTGGATGCATAGAAATGACCATACACAGACAGTGTTTTTATTTAGTAAGAAGACTGAGCTGTCATTAGCCCTCCAGATACAGTACAAATAATGAATCTGGTTAGCTGCACAACACCATTTGTATGAAATATTGCTAGCCTTAGCAATTTGTCTTGTGTTGGTAATATTTTCTTTTACTTAGGAGAAATAGGAAGTGAATGCTTACTAAAGATTGCATTGATGCTTGAATGCTGCTCTTGCCGATTAAAAAACAATTGCACATTTGCATGTCAGATAATATACCATCTCTTCTGCAAGAGCTCACAGGGACTTATAAGTCCTCTCATGTGATCCATTCAGACGTATGAAGTAGTATGGGGTGAGAGAAAATGATAGGTTCCAAGTCCCTCTGCAGGGAGGGTAGTTTTAGTTGAGAGAAGACGAAAAGAGTCACCACACTCTAATCCTTAATACAAAGTAAAATCTTGAAGCCAACCATGGCTCCTAAAAATTTCATGAATATATCCTTGTCATTTTCTTGGCAGGAAAAAGGAAGTGGTTTACAATTGCATTCTTCTGTGTTTTTTTACTGCTTATTAGTTATCTCATTCCTCCTCCTCCTCCTCCTCCTCCTCCTCCTTCCTTCCTTCCTTCCTTCCTTCCTTCCTTCTCTCTTTCTCACTCTCTCACTCTCTTTATTTTCATTTACTTGTATCCTATTCTGCTGGTTAACTATTTTGGGTATTTTCTTTTTTTATTGAACTATCTGATATTAAATAAACATCAAGGTATGCACACTGAGCAGCATATATGCTTGCTGTGATCTGGATATAAGAACTGACTGGGATTGTGCTGGGTGCAAACTAAATTGGAACTTAACCACAATAACTGGCAGAAACTGGCTTAGCTTTCTTGACCAAATAAATGTTACCACCACATTAATGCTTTATTTTCAAGGAGGCCAACTCAGAGATAAGAGTGAATCTTACATTATTCAGGCCTTATAGGAGCAGAACAGAAACATACAAGCTGAATAATATAGTCCTTCCAGAATTTACCACTGACTTGCCATTTTTAAGGAGAAATTCTTTTACACATAGAGGAATGATCACATTAACTTCATTTAAGTAATTTAATATAATTTGAAATTTAAATTACACTGAAATTTAATCAGATTTAGTTTTAGGTTTATTGTTGGAGTGCAGCCTCCACATATCACTCAAAGGCCATAAACAGCTTTTTCTCTGGGAAAAAAAAGTGATCTACAGTACGGCTTTCATAAAGAGATGTAATCAAAGTGAAGAGTTTTTATATTTAATAAACTAGGAAAGAAAGAAATTTTCCCCCTCCCCAAAATAGTTTCCCCACTGAATACTGCAACTCAAGTGATGGCTTTAATCATAGTAATAATAAAAAAAAGATTTATGACAGGTGGTGAAAAAATGATTAATGTCATACGTGATTTGAGTCTCTGTTAAAATATACCTTAAGTGCAGAAATCATTAGTGAGCAGAGTTGTAAACACAGTACAGACTTTGCAGATGATAATGTGACTACTATGCATTGCTAATAGACTTAGCCTATTCTTGTGTGAAAAGTTAATTGATTCTGATTAACTTAGCAGCTCCTAAAATACATATTTTGTAAGAGTTAGCACTGCTTTTCATTGAATCAAACCCTTGGGAACAGAAAAAGACACATTAAAAAAAATAATAGTGATTAAGAGCAGGCTCACACTGTCATAAGATTCTTGCATGAGTCACAGAAATGGATCAACACAGCATAGTAGCAAATAATACTTTAAAAACAATAAAATATTAAATAAACTCGCTTGAGCAAGACTTCAAGAATTTTCCTTCTAATATCAGTTTATAGCCACCTATGCAACAGGTTGCCTTTCTGGAGCTTACTTATGATTTAAATAAAGGACTTATAAGCAATATTAAATATGAGAACTAAATGTTAAGTTAATTGAATATCATTAAGTCCAGTTTCATCACTGAGCATTGTTATGGACTAATGGTTGTCATTTCAACTTACCCTGGCAACAGTCCACAGCTTCTCCAAAGATGTTCAGGTGATGTCTCTGATTCTTTTCCTAAATGTTATCTTTTCCTTCTATTATTTCCCTCACCTATTAAGCCATAACATCTGCATCATACTTAATTGTTGCATTATTTGGGAATAGTATCTTAGGTGTCCTAAGTGTCACTAGGTGTCCTAATGACCTGCATCACCTGAGTCCCTTGTCATGACTTTAGAACAGGGGTGTCAAACTCAAAACACCACAGCGACATCACATGACTTATTGGGACTTTTTTTCCCCTTCGCTAAACCGGGTATGGGCATGGCCAGCGTGAGACGCATCCAGTCTGCGGGCTGGGAATTTGACAGCCCTGCTTTAGAGCTTCCATGTGGTCGAGATTGTTAAAAAGCTGAAGGCTCAACAAGCAAAGGTTCCACAGATGAAAACAGTAATGTAATAGTTCTTCACAACTAAAATAAGAAAAAGTTTCAGGCTTTCCCCCAAATTTCCTCCATGTCTGATAATGTGTTACTGAGTCTCCCATTTTGCATCGTTCGGCTCCTTAAAAATTCTTAACTTTGGCTCTTGGCCACCATAAAACTGCCTATCTGCAATTAACACTAGTTGTAATAAATGTTCTGAAAGCATTCGTTGGAGCATTTAAAATTGGTGTAATGGAGAAATATAGCAAGGTAATATCTTTCTGGTGCCACATGGAAAGTGTATTATGATGAGAAGATGAGTTCTGAGTGAGTTACAAAATTCATCTGCTTGCTTCGTTAAAGAGAATTTTAAAGTCTGTATTGAAATGGAACAACTGGATATGAAAAAAAGTGGACCAAAAAAATCCTCAGCATACTACTTTGCTTATCTCTAGAGATCATATTATATGATCAAGAACAAAATTCAATCTGCTGTAGGAAAGACTGTGGCCATGTTGTTCTGCAATACAAGTTTTACCATTTTTAGAAACTTCATAGAAAAAGTAAATTATGTTTTGTAGAACAAGATGTAAAAAGTAAGGAAATCTGAAATAGCATTCACATATAATTTTCCCTTACAGAGTCTTTCCATTTTCAGGAGAATCTTTAGATTTAGCAGCATAGATAAGACATATGCCACCATACAAATGTTGTTTGTGCCCAATCAGCACTTTTTGCAGCATTCAGGCAGGCAGAATACTCAAATTTCCATGAAAAATACATGGCCAGTTAAGCTTCTACACAATTCAAGAAAAAATAACAAACATTGAAAGATCTTGTGATTTAATTGTGAATATCAGACAAATACTCACTGTGACATTGCTACTACTCCATGCACACAACAACTGGGATTAATAAAAGAGAATTATTTGTAGCTCACGGTTGAAATGAAGGGTCCTTGGTATTCTCTGACCTCACTTGTTTTCTTGCAGACGTTTCATTACCCAAACTAAGTAACTTCATCAGTGCCTGATGTGGTTACCTAGTTTGGCTAATGAAATGTCTGCAAGAAAACAACTAAACTCAGAAAGCACCAAGGGATTGTAGGCAGATCTAGTCTGTTATGAAAAGAAATCAGTTGGTTGCCTCAGAGATTTCTTATTTCCTCCATTTGTATTGTGCTTACCACATCTTAAAAAATATACAAAATGGCATACCATTTCATTTTCAAAAAAAGCAAACATTAAACTTCCCCATTCTCTTCTTCTACACATACACATATATACAATACATACACACAGAGAGATTTAATATATCCAGAGAGAAAAAGAGTTGGCATTTTGGTGTACTCTCAGTTAAAAAATTAAACACCCCAAAATGATCATAAATATTAAACACAGTGCATCAAGGTAAAAGCTGTTCTTTAATAGGTGCCAGGGTTCCAGAATGACCCAATTCTAATTGAAAACTCTGGGACAAGCGTCATCTCAAAACTTTCAATTATTGGAATAGGTATACTAGCACATCTGGGAAAACCCAAATCTGAGTATTTTAGGTTTTTCCTCAGTAAATCAAAAATCCCAATCCAGCCCCTGCACTCATCAGTCCATCACATGGTCCAATCACCATCCATCTCAACTT
>JANHFM010003189.1:144179-163487 GCA_032468115.1 Grayia smithii
AATTCAACTTATATCCCGCCCTTCTCCGGAGACTCAGGGCGGCTTACAATTTCAAGCACAAATCAATGTGCTTAGCATTAGGTTGGTTTCCTTATCCACAATTAAATCACAAACAGGCAAGCTTTATTACAGACCAACATTACATTAGGCAACAACAAAGACAAGGCAAACAAAGACATTGATATTTTGAAGACCAGGCACTGGTCACTTAGTGGAGGTGGGGGGAACTGAAATGCAGAATAATTTCAATCACCCACTATATTTTCTCATGTCTGTCACCACTCAAATGTTATCTTGAATGTTACATTTCTCTGATTCATGCCCTCCTTCCATCAAGTTAAAGACCATCCAAACAGATCAACACATTCCTTCAAGTAGACAGGTGGTCTGAAGTTTCACTCAATATCTTGGTTACAACCTGGCATCTGTCTATCCTCTCCCCAACATCCAGATCCAGTCGCAAAAACCCCTCCTTCTCATTTCTTGCTAAGGACAGGCTTCAAGGAAGAAAATCACATTCTAATTAATCAGAAAAGGTGCTGGACTGATGATCCAAAGTCGTATTACACAGTCAAAGAGATCTGTCCTAAGATCTTTGTATCAGCTTTTTCCAACTTGGTGTTCTCTAGGTTTCTAGAGTACAGAGGTCACATTAGCTAGGGTGGTTATATGATATCTTAAAATATTGTCACTGAGCATGGAAATTCAGCAACCTGTAAGGTGAGACTCCATACATGCTACTTTCACCTTAAGCAACTGGCATGGTTACTTGAGCAGACAACTAACTCTTGGAGTAAAGGGAAGAAAGGAGAAAGAAAGGAATTAAGGCGAATGTATTGGTTTCCCAACTGTATCACTTCAATCCTCTTTGTATTCATTCACTGTATTCAGTGGGACTTATTATTAAAGAGATTAGGATTGCAATCAAGGATTCATTCCACTGAAATTATGGTTAAAATCAAAAGCAATCTACTGTGGTATACATAGGCTATTGATGACTTCTTAGCATCAACATGGAATTCTAGTTGAACTGCATTTGTACTTAAACTACAAAGTGGTGGAAGAGGATCAGCCATAGTTTATTTTATTTGTTTTATTTGTCAAGCATGTATAAAATAACAGATATAAATATAAACATGATTATGAATACAGGAAATGGATAAGAATAAATGAGGACAGTAGGACAGGGACGGTAGGCATGTTGGTGCGCTTATGCACGCCCCTTACAAACCTCTTAGAAATGGGGTGAGGTCAACAATAGGCAGTCTAAGGTTAAAATTGTAGGGGTTTGGGGATGAAACCACAGAGTGAGGTAGTGCATTCCAGGCATTGACCACTCTGTTGCTGAAGTTGTATTTTCTGCAATTGAGTTTGGAGCAGTTACCTTAAGTTTGTATCTATTGTGTGCTCATGTATTATTGCGGTTGAAGCTGAAGTAGTCATTGACAATGACTATTCAGGCTGAGTTCATTAGTACCACTGGCAAAGAAATCAAGTTTCCCAATGCACCTGAATTAGATTCAGATCTCTTTTTGTCTTGTATTACAGATGGCTGTTTTCAAACGTCTTAAATACAAGCAACTACCCATCATTTTTTGTTTTTGTTCTATCAGTTTGGTACTTTCTCACTCCTACTCCCCCCGCCAGTCTAACCATTCCATTATTAGTTCCACAGCAGCTCTTGAACCAAGACCCAAAGAAAACATATCTTAGGTAAAATATGCAACACACATATGCAGCTCACACCTGCAACTCCTCTACTTGTTCTAGCTTGACTAGCAGAGTTATCCTCTGGCCTTCTACCCAACAACTTTAATTAGAGTGTTAACTCGCCTTCATTAATATAGTGATAGGATTCTGTGTGCTTATATATAACTAAGTCTTCCAAAGGTCACATTAATAAGGCAGCCTGCCTCTATGGGTAATCTAGCGAAAAAAGTTTCTCATCACACAGTTTTCCTGATAGTATAATAAAAATTCCATTTTAAAATATTTTCAGATTTACAAAAAAGAGCAATATCACAGTTGATTTACTGGCAGAAAATAGTAAGAGGAAATTAGTATTAGGTATGCTTTATGTATGTCCTTACCTCCAGTTAACAAAATAGGCAATAGAGATGTGAAAAACTATGTTTTAACATTTGGAAAAGAAATTAAAAGTTATGTTTCAAAGGTCAATGGTTTGAGTCTGTGGCATCCAACTCCTGATAAATGCTTCAAAAACAATAGCTCACAGCTTTTACAGGTAATGCAGAACATTATTGATTTAAGATAGGCAACCTATAGAGTCACTACAAATAACAAGAAGCTTGCTGGCTCAAATTTCCATAGTAGGATTCAGGGAAAGAGAGAAGCTGCAGGAAGGCCTTCATGTCATGTAATCAGTTATCATTCCTCATTGTCCTTCTAGAGACTTAACACATTAGTGAGGTATTTCAAGGTATCACAACTTGAACTATCTGGAAAGATGTAATGTACACAGAGGGAATTACTTTGACCTGGGCAATGGGGACTGGTAGGTGATGAAATATGTACCAGGATATCAAACCTATGAATCCCCTCAAAATGTTGGGTTCAAATATATAAGGGGCAGATTTGCATAGAGACAAATAGTTACTGGAAAGTACTTTGAGCTTCCTAAATATTTTGTGAAATGCTCTGTGGTAACCTTCTCGGAGGAATTTGCTTTAATCAAACCTCCTGGGCATGTGTTGCTGTTAAGATGTGGTTCTAGGGGAATAAACAGCTAAAAGCTAAAGCTAAATATAAATAAGCTAAAATATTGCTCACATAAGCAGGATTGCTCTGTGCAAATTCTTTCAAAAAGAAAGAATTTGCACAGAGCAATTTTTTTCAACATCAGAGAACATACATGAAGTGCCACTCCTCAAATCATTGAAGTAGCCATGTTTTTTTTCCCCCAAGTTGTGTAGAAAAAAATGTGGAAGACCTCAGACAGATATAGCTGCTTTTATTCTAAAGAGATTATTCATACATATGCTTTATATTATACATCACGGTCAAGCGGTATCTATCTTTATATTTAATCTAACCCTTAATGCCAGCTCACAAGTTACTCTCTCTTTTTCAAGAACACCATTCACCTTTCTTCAGGGCAGTTGGAAATGTTAAACACATTTTTAGCATGAGTCTGGGCTATTTTCCAGAAAATCATAACAGAAAATGATCTCATGGATCTCTTAAATAAGACTTTGTGAGCAAAGTACATGCAGATAGTAAGTGGGTTATCTCAGAGCATGTTAAATAATGCTTTATATGTATGAATCAAGATCTTTGAGAATCTGGCTGTTCAAACATTAAAATTAGCAATCCAGGTGGTTTGAATTTTAAAGTAGCAACAAATGCAAATTTGTTTGTTTATTTATTTAGCATATAGCATACTGTACATGGACTAGCAAAATATATTAACATGTATGGGGTATAAAGCTAGTTTGCCTCCTTGTGGTGCACCCTGGATAGAGTGACAGCGTGAATTAAATGAATTAGCAACTGCTGGCAGCCAGATTACTCTGTAGACATTCCTGGCTCTCAAAATACATGGCAAGAAATACAAAAATCTATCTATAGATAGATTTATCTATATTGATAGATAAAACAGTAAAAATATTTTTAAAAGGATTTAAGATTTATAAACTTATTTTCATTTATTTTGCATTTGATTATAGGAAGTAATCAATTTACAACCACAATTGAGCCCAAAATGTCTATTGCAAAGCAAGACAGTTGTTAAATGAGTTTTGTCCCACTTTAAGCCTTTCTTCTACAGCTGTTAAGGGTATCAGTGCAGTTGTTAAGTTAGTAACATGGTTGTTAAATACATCTAGCTTTCCTATTTCCTTTGCCTGTCAGAAGGTCACAAAAGGTGATCACATGACCCCAGGATATCGCAACCATCAGAAATATATGTCAATTACCAAACATTTGAATTTTGGTCACAGCACCTTAAGGATGCTGCAACAACCATGAAAAATGTTGATAAATAACTTTTTTCAGTGCCGTTGTAACTTCAGTCACTAAATGAATGGTTGTAATTTTGAGGACTACCTGTATAAACTGGATTAGCTCTCCTGCTCTATTGCAAAAGTGGACATTAGTTTTCCTTATAGTTCCTATATTTAGTATAACTAAATTAACTCCTAAATAGCTCTCAGGGTCCACTTCAAGGTGCTGGTACTTACATTTAAAGCCCTTCATGGCTTAGGACCAGGGTACTTGCAGGACCACCTTCTGCCAGCAGCAATCTCCCATTGTCCAGTGCATTCCCACAGAGAGGGCCTCTTTAGGGTGCCGTTGGCCAGTCAATGACGGCTGGCGGCTCCTAGGGGGGAGAGCGTTCTCTGTGGTCGCTCTGACCCTCTGGAATGGGTTACCCACTGAGCTCCGGACTGCCCCTGACCTCCGCTCCTTTCACCGTGACCTAAAGACTGCTGTTTTCAATTTCCTGGCTTATATGATGAGGGGTGTTAATTTATTTTAATGCTGATTTTAATTTTGTCTTTTAAAAAATGTTTATTGTATGTTTTGACTTCTGTGAGCCGCCCCGACTCCTTCGGGAGATGGGCGGCATATAAATACTATTAAATAAATAAATAAATAAATAAATATTGTAGTTATATCATCATGATCAAAGTCCATGTTAGAATTTTATTGATTTTCCTATACATTTCCTATATATTAGCTGATAACTGGTCACTTCTTGGTTAGACTACTGCAATTCCCTCTACATGGGGCTGCCCTTGGGGTGCACCCAGAGGCTTCAACTGGTCCAGAATGCAGCCGCGCGGGTGGTTATGGGAGCTTCCCGTTATTCCTGTGTAACACTACTCCTGCGCGAGCTGCACTGGCTGCCGGTTGTCCTCCAGATCCGCTTCAAGGTGCTGGTGCTAACCTATAAAGCCACATATGGCATCGGCCCAGGGTACTTGCGGGACCACCTTCTGCCTGCCTCCCAACGCCCAGTGCGCTCACATAGGGCACAGCCGCGACCTCTGATCCTTCCGCTGCGACCTGAAGACCTGGCTTTTCCAATAATTGGCTGACTGATGGGGTTTTTTAAATTTCCTTTTTAACTGTTATGGGTTTTAAATTCGTTTTTAAAATTTTATATCTTTGTATTTATGGTTTGTTTTTATATTGTGTGAGCCACCCCGAGTTCTTCGGGAGAAGGGCAGCATATAAGCCATATAAATAAATAAATAAATAAATAAATAAATAAATAAATAAATAAATAAAAGAGATAAATATGTCTAATGAGTTCAGTGATTTGGAGAGAGCTCAACCAAAAGATTTCCTATAGTAAATTCTTTTTTGTTTGTTTTAGTCACCATCTTTAAGAGCATACATATAAACATATATACTCATACGTATAACATTTTAAAAATGTATTAAAATAAATGAAATATATACTGAATATTTTTAAAAATAGCCTTCAATTTTATATATATATCCGGGACATAAATCCCACTGAATTAATGGGGCTTATGTTTAAGTGTTATGTTTAAGCTATAGTAAATTCTTGATTCCTATTGAAAACTGTTACAAACTTTTTGTGTAACATAAAATTCTCTTAATTATATCAGATAGAATAGCATCAAACTGAATTTTAAACTAGATTAATGAATCTGTGTATGTAGATTTGCAAAAGAACAATATTAAGATTCATAAAGATTTGCAACTGAATGCATGTAGGGCAATGTTTTTATTTTGTTTGTTTTTTTACAAATTATGATATTCCTGCATGGACTTATCACCAAGTAGACAGATGTGCATCGAAGTGTGAAGTTTATAATCACTCCATATGGTCTAGTAGGAAGGAATAATTATTACAAGACAACACGTGATCCTAATAGTAACTTTGTTCATTAAACATTTGTTATGGTAACATTTAACATTAGCATTTTAAAGCTTGACCTTTAGTCAAACGTAATATTCTACACAGTGCTATCTCTCATTAAAATTATGGATAATTTCTAAATCATTTTATATGTTTTTAAAATCTACTTTATAAACATAAGAATCCTTCAAAATCAAGAAAATGAATTGTCTACTGCTCAATCAAAATTTCATGGATACATTCACTCTTACCATTGTATAGATCTACACAATATATTGCTACATGAATATTTTCTACTGAATGCATTTGTGGCAAATAAACCGTTCCCCCCTCAGTTTTCTGAAGCTACCTGATAACTATTATTTAGGTACCAGGGACAAGGTCAATAAACAGAGGAGAATAATGAAGTATAGAGAATCCATCCAATTCAAGGTTTTCTTTAGGCACCTATGAAAAAGAAGGAAAACTTGCCCAAACACCTACTGTATACAATTATGTGATGTGAGAATAGTTTCATTTCCCAACATGCAACATCTCCAAAACACCAAATATAACCCATTACCTTGTATTTTTCATATAAAGATTTTGCACAACTTTTATTTGTTACAATAATAGATCAGCATAAATAAATGTTCATGAATTATACCAAAACTATTATTTTTTAAAAAAAGTTTAATAAAGATTAAAAAGAGTTGCCTGGAACTTTATTAATTTTATTACAGATGAAAAAATGGGCATAGTGTATGCCAGGGGTGTCAAACTCGATTTCATTGAGGGCCGCATCAGGGTTGTGTTTGACCTTGGGGGGGGCAGCGTGGGCATGGCCAGTTTGAAGTCACTCGTGTCGGGGGCCCTTGTGGTGGCCCGAGTGCTCTGCCATTGAAAACGGGCTTCCGAGCTCCATTTTCGGCTGTGACAGCCTCCTGCAACCCTCTGCCAGCGAAAACAGAGCTCCGTTTTTGCTGGCAGACACACAGTGGGCCACTCCTTTGCTGTCTCCAGGGCAGCCCCACGGGCGAGACTTAAGCACCCTGTGGGCCAAATCCATCCCCTGGCCCTTGCGTTTGACACCCCTGGTGTAGGTGATAAAAGATTGCAGGTCTCAAAGCACCTTTCCCAGAGATCTCTGGAATATACTGTACATTCTAACTCCTATCTTGGTGTAGCAGTTTGGTAGTTACTGCAGCCATCCTTTTTCTTTGAGTAGAGTGCCTCCCTGATATTATCTTCCCCAAACTTCAATGAACTTCCACTATGTTTGTTATCTTTCTGCTAATTAAAAAAGAATGACAGAAATAATAAAGTACATTATACACTGTCATCTCTTGATTATGTAGCATTTCGGCATGTGGCTAGGTAAATCAGTCCCTTGTTCCCATAGCTTAATGGAAGCTAGACAATGTTATATGAAACAAAGAAAAACAAAGTTAAAAAAAATTGAAAAATCCTTTTTTTGTTTTTGTTTTTAAGCACTCACAACAAAGTATTTAATGGCAAAGAAGATTAAAATACAGAATTGTACATCTGTTTACTTGATGATAAATCCACTCAGGCATAATTTGTAGAAACATATTGTGACGTAAGTAGATCTCCTACAGAAGAAAAATATGAAGAAAAGGCTCTGGGCAGACTACAAAATGGGGCTAGGCTGCTTCTAATTTAAAGGCAAAACTGATAAACAAAAGGTTCCAAATTGTTTCCTTATACAATCTCTATTTAGATACTTGGAAAGGTTTAATCTATCCAAGAGTTGTTGTCCTTTTTGTTGCTAGTATTACGGAAATAACAAACATTAGCAATTTGGTAAATTATAGGGGTTGAGTTTGTATTTTGAAATGTGTTGCAATCCTGCAATCTAGAAAAATAATTAATAAGAGCAATTGAAACTTTAGTGATCTGATTAAAATACTTACTATTATTCAGCTTTATGAACACTTTGACTCTTGACATCATTAATGTATAAGTATATTAAAAACATATGAATATAAATTATATATGTACATGTATACTTGCATATGCTTCTGGACTAGATTAATACAGGTCATAACTGCTTCATTACGAACATATTAAAACATATCAATATAAATTATATATGTACATGTATACATGCATAGGATCGTGGTGGCTCAGTGGCTAAGATGCTGAGCTTGTCGATCAAAAGGTTGGCAGTTCAGCAGTTCGAATCCCTAGTGCTGTATAATGGGGTGAGCTCCCGTTACTTGTCCCAGCTTCTGCCAACCTAGCAGTTTGAAAGCATGTAAAAAATGCAAGTAGAAAAATCGGGACCACTTTTGGTGGGAAGGTAACACACATTCCATGCGCCTTTGGCGTTTAGTCATGTCAGCCACATGACCACGGAGACATCTTCGAACAGCACTGGCTCTTCGGCTTTGAAATAGAGATCAGCATTGCCCCCTAGAGTTGGGAACAACTAGCATATATGTGCGAGGGGAACCTTTACCTTTATCTTTATACATGCATATGCTTCTGGGCTAGATTAAAGATACCTGATGCCCTAAGCACAGCTCAGCAATGTGGTCCTGGATGGAAGCAAGATTCTCACACTATGAAACAGAAACAAATATGATATCCAACAAGACTTCAAACCCAACTTTTAAATTTTTGTTACCATGCCAAAAAAAGGTTTTGGAACAATGCAGAGTAAAGTCAAATGTGGCAGATAAAGACAATTACAAAATATTTGACTAAAGTTGAGTGTGACTAGGAAAGAGTTTCAGGTCTTTATAGGTGGGGAAAAATATGTGGCGCCTCCCTTCCCTTGGTGCCCCTAAGTACAAACTTATATTACTTAGATCCTGGTTAATCCAGGATCGATATGCATCTTTGTAGAATTCTGTCTATTAGTCCATAAGAAACATAATCGGGTGACACAGACAGAAAAATGTAGCTAATTCATATATCTAGAAATTCTTCACAGATTCAAAATGTGGAGGCTGAAACTTGTGGAAGAGAACAAAATGCAGCTGACAACAGTCCACATTTGAAAGACTGAAGATTAACTTCATGTAAAATATGGTAAAAAAAATTGGAAAGATATTCTCAATGAGAGAAAAATCCAGTAGGATTTTCACCTGTTAATTTCTTAATGAGCTTTTTGATAATGAGAGGTTAACTTTAACAGTCACTCTGGGCTCTATTATGGCTAATTTGACTCCACTTCATTTTCCCTGTTAATTATTAACACTAGCCTTTTTATCCTCCTGAGAGCAGAATTTCAGATTTCCCCTTTTTGCTTAGATTTGTATGAGCCTCTTTTTAAAAGAGATGAAAATATCCAGCAATACATTTGAACAATTTCATTTATTAGCCATTAAAAGAAGACACATGTCATCAGTACCCTAAGCATGGAGTTTCCTTTCAAACAACCTTAACATGTTCACTCTATGAAAGAGCTGGTAATTATGGACTCCAACTCATCTTCAAATAAACAGCTTTGGGGAAAAGGAATTTGTGACTTAGAAGCAGGAACTGCCCTGAATTTTCTACAGCTGAAGCAACTACTCTAGCATTAAAAACTAACAGGAAAGTTAGCCCTATAATTACTGCTATTTCAAATTCCATCAGCAGCACTTTGTAACACAGGTCATAACTGCTTCATTACGAACATACATTTTCTGTCATTTTAGTAAACAATCTCCCTTTAGAAATGGTTTTCTCATTATTATTTAAAGTAATTCCATATTTAACTGACTTAAGGGGAGCAAAAGTTTAAATTCAAGACTTTACATTATTGTAGTCTACTTTAAAAAAATAAAATAGATTCATTTTTAATGTTTCTACTTAATAATATTACTTGTTGGCTTGAGTGAAAAACTCAGTAATATTGACTTAAGATGACAAGGTAGCTATGAAGGACTACAAGGAAGGAAGAACAAGAAGAATATGGGATATAAAGGTTTACAGTTTCTGAACTGACATTGGTGATACAGTAGGCAAAGTAATCCCATTCGGTTACTGTAGGGTCCAGTGATTTTTTTCTAAAGAACCATCTGGAGGGAAGTAGGAAGAATGGTGGTGGGTTGAACACCAATACAAGATAGGAAATACTAGCAAACAATTTGGAATATTTAGGGGGAATGGACACCAAGCGTTCGCAACACACACATACACATGCTCACACATACACATAAACACCCATAATGTAATTTCATGGATATTTTTTTAGGTGTATCCTGAGCGTGTGTGGCTGTGTGAAACATTTACAAAATGGCAGATGTAGCATTATGAGCTATGCTTTAGGAAGATTGACATATGTACAAAAGGGTCAAAGCTTGGAATGCAAAATTGCACCCAATCTTGTAACTATCTCTTGCAGCAGCTGCTACATTTATTAAATATTTAAAAATATACTCCTCCCCATTATACCAACCCTGTCTGTTTTCGAGCTGAGAAATTTCTATAATAATTCATGGAGATATGATTGTATAATTAAATGCAAAATTTTCTGCAAGAACATTTCTCATTACCAAACTTGGAAAATTGTATTTTAATTTAAGTTATGATATGTAGAGGGCCCTTTGCTACCCATGTAGCCAATTTCCCTCTTCTTTTTGTGCTTGTAGTGGATGCTGAAAACCCTACTTAAAAAAGATCTTTTCATGTCATCTTTTGGAAAATGATGGTTGCCAGGTTCAGAATGTAAACATCATAAATCAGTATGTAACAATTATAAATCTGGATTGTTCTGAGCTTGTAAACATAGTTTTGTAACAGAAATGATTAGCAGTATCCATGAACACTCATTCAGAAAACATTATGAAAATTCTTTAATTTCACAATACATGGACAGATCCTGTCAGCTTTGGAAGTCTTATTAGCTACGTTTCAAGCTGCCAATTCTACAAGGGGGGAGGGAGAGGGGTTTGTGTGATAGTCATAATAAGGTTATGTAATACACGGAAGGAGTAATTGCATCGGTCGGTGGAAGAGGATGGTGTACAGATGAAGGAGGACTTGATTGGCGCTCGTGACAAGGGAAGGGGAGGAGTGAGTGAACGGAAGAAGGGGGAATTCTGGAATGCTTTCAGTTTTGGAATTCACTGGGACGTGCCAAGTTGCTAGTTGAATAAAATGGACTTTGAACACTGAAGGTGAGATGGTTTTAATTCAACGAAAGCGATCCCGGAACCCTGACACTAGCCACTTGCAAGGTGAGGCAACAAAAATGGGGGACAGTGGGCATCCGTGGATACATCCTAGGCTGACCAGTCTGCCATCAGCCCAGCAGCCGGCCAGGGAGAGAGGGGCTGACAGCAGTTGGCCTGTGGGGTTCTGGCAAGGGCCCCACCCATTGTGGGAGCCACCAGCACTGAAGGCAATGTTTGATGGAAGTCCGGATAAGGTGGCCCTCTTCTTAAGCCAGGTGGACCAATACACTCACCTCTACACCTCCATGGGCCATAGTTATGGCAGTGACAGTGGAAGGTGAGGCTGCCGACTGGGTGGCTGTTCTCTACGGTGAACATGCCCTGGAATTGGGCAACACAGACCTGTTCCTGGCTGCACTGCATGAGTGATTTGAGGACCATAGTAGATCCCAGAGAACAGAAGGGGAGCTGTCAGCATTGCAGCAAAGGGGCAGGCTGATGGTGGAATAGCTCTGCAACTTCCAACAGCTATCTGGTAAGTTGTGGGGCTGGCCAGAGTGCTTACTAGTGCACCACTTTAAGACTGGCTTTGACCGCATGTTGTGCCAGGCCTGTACTTATCGGGGCTTGCCTCCCTGACTGAGCACCTGGTACTCAGCAGCTACTGAATTGGATGTGGTGTTATGGGACTGTAGACCAAAGGGGGAGGTGCTGCTGAGACTACGATGGTTCCCAGACTGACCAGCAAACAATGCCCCACTGGCTTCGGCCACATGGGTGGTTCAACCAGAGAAGCCTGCACCCGCCAAGCTACCTATCCTGTGTTTTCACTGTGGCCTACCAGGTTACTGGGTGGCCGACTGCCCTGCCCCTACTCCACAAGCCAAGGCAGGGCCTTCAGGGATGAAAAAACCAAAGAAGATGCCCTGGAAAGCCCTGGAGAAATGCAGAGGGGCCCAGCAACCTAAGGAGAGGATATACCATCACCTCCTTCAAGTCTGAAGGCATTCAACTTCTTTCTCAAGAAGTCAGCTACAGAATGGATCCATTTACAGGTCAGCTCCCAGGCATCCTGATTAACTCAGGAGGCACCTGAATCTAATACACAAGTGGCTGAACTAATGATTAGGAGAATCCTGACCACTTCCTTAAAAGTCATTAACAACAAATACAAAACTGAGCCATGGGCACCTCATCCAGACCTGCCCAGTTGGAGTTCAACTTTGAACAGATCTGAGCAATTTTATTTGCAAACTAGTTAAAATATTTTTCACAATCTATTAGGGGCTGTGAACAGGGGTGGGATTCTACCGGTTCCCAATGGTTCTCTAGAACCGGTTTTTAACTTTCTAAGCAATTCAGAGATCTGGTTGTTAGAAGAAATCTCCTTTTGTTTTTTTCTACTTTACAGGGTTAATCCTGTAAGGCAGTGGTCGGCAAACCCTGGCTCGCGAGCCACAAGTGGCTCTTTGGCCTCTTGAGTATGGCTCTTTCAAAAAGTTGAAACTTCGCACATGGGCAGAAGTTTGGTAAAGACGCTGCCGGCTCAGAAAAGCCAGGCGCAAATGGAAGGGGCAGCGGGTGGGGGGGAGAGAGAAACAAATTGCTTGGCTGCTCCCCCTTTTCGCTCAGCAGAGAAGCCAAATGCTGCCCATGGGGAAGAGCTGGAGAAGTGGCCAGGCGAGGCAGGGTGGCAATGCGAGGGGATCGACCGGGGGAGCCCAGCCGTGCAGGTAAACAGGCAGACTGAGCGAGAGAAAGACGCTGCCGATCGGAGAAGCCAGGCGCAAATGGGAGGGGCAGCAGATTTCTCCTCAGGCCGGTGCACTCCACTGGCACCTCCGTCCTCTTCAACAGCCCATCGCTTGTGGCTTCCGGGGCATCCCACAGCTGACGAGGCATCCAAGTCTCATCCAGAGCGCAGGGCCTGTTGTGGATCTCGCTACTGGCACTCGTGACGGCAGGCTGGGAGCTGCATCTCTGGTGGCGGCAACCACGACAGGTCCAAAAGCAAGCGGGCTGGGTTGCTGCCACCGCAGTTGTCGCCGCCAAGGAGATGCAACTCCCAGCCCACCATCACGAGCGCCAGCAGCGAGATCCATGACAGGCCCTGTGCTCTGGATGAGACTTGGACGCCCTGTGGAAGCCACAAGCGACGGGCTGAAGACGGAGGTGCCAGTGGAGTGCGCCGGCCTGAGGAGAAATCCACTCCCCCTCCCATTTGCACCTAACTTCTCTGATCGGCAGAGTCTTTCTCTCGCTCCGTCTGCCTGTTTACCTGCACGGCTGGGTTCCCCCGGCTGATCCCCTCACGTTGTCACCCTGCCTCGCCTGGCCGCTTGTCCAGCTCTTCCCCATGGACAGCATTTGGCTTCTCTGCTGAGTGAAAAGGGAGAGCAGCCAAACAATTTGTTTCTCTCTGCCCCCCACCAGCTGCCCCTCCCATTTGTGCCTGGCTTTTCCGAGCCGGCGGCGTCTTTACCAAACTTCTGCCCATGTGCGAAGTTTCAACTTTTTGAAAGAGCCATACTCAAGAGGCCAAAGAGCCACTTGTGGCTCGCAAGCCAGGGTTTGCCGACCACTGGCCTAGGGGTTTTTGTTGGTGGTAAAGGGAGCCCCCAAATGCCCCTGCTAGCGCAGCAGAGCCGCATAGCAGTGCCGGAGCCAACGGCCCACGGCACAGGAGCTGGCAGCGTTCCCAGCTATGCAGGGTTAGCCAGCATGGTCTCCCAGCCTTCACAGTAAAGAAAAAACATCAAAGAAATGAAATTCAAGCCGAAAAACTGCTACCTGTGGAATTGTTCAGAAATGGATCAGTCAAACCACTGAGATGTTTCTCCTAGGTCGACTGAGCCGAAACTGGGACCGAAAGAGGAGAGCAAGGGGCATGACCAGGGGTGAAATCCAGCAGGTTCTGGAGAACCGGTAGCGGAAATTTTGAGCAGTTCGGAGAACCAGTAGCGGAAATTTTAAGAACCAGCAAATACCACCTCTGGCTGGCCCCAGAGTGGGGTAGAAATGGGGATTTTGTACCCCCCTGGAGTGGGGTGGGAATGGAGATTTTGCAGTATCCTTCCCCTGCCATGCCCACCAAGCCACAGCCACCAAGGCTCACCCACAAGCCATGCTCACAAAACCAGTAGTAAAAAAATTCGGATTTCAACACTGGGCATGACTCAGTCCCTAGGAGATCTGACTAGAGCAACATCCATTTCTGGAGAATTCCACAGCTACACTGGAGAAACAGATACCTCATTCAATAACAGGTAAATAATTTTTTAGTAAATAAAGAGCAAATCATTAATTAATTTTAACCAGCTGCATATGTGCTTGAATTCCTTTTTTATACATCCCTAATGATGCAGAACCTGATCCTTGTATCCCTTTATTCTTCAAACATTAAATTCTGCAAATTTACATGGAGTTTCAGTAGAATGCAACATTGGTGCAATTCAGTCATTCTATTTATTTCTTAATGAAGTGAGTGATCATATTATGAATAAAACTCTTTGTATTTGAGCCACTTCAAATTCATAAAGTTTTTTCGAACTATTCAAATTTGAAATGCCCTTTTTGAAGTCTAAAATAATTGATTACTTTGGAAATGTTTTACACCTAAATCAGTGTTTTGATATTAAAACAAAGTGATTTTGAACTCAAAGCAAAGCTTTGGTAGGCATTTTAAGCTTTGATAAGTATATTTCAAATGTAAAGCAGTTGTGAAATAATTGAAATATGAAATGTTTTGTATATTACTGATCCATATTGGAATTTTCTTTACATTGTTTTCCTTCACTTGATGCATTGTACCAGAGTTTACACTCCACTCTCTACATCTTTTTAAAAGTCCTTGGATCATGTATACAATCTCTCCAAGTTGAAATTTAGAACTGCAGAAATATGCTGCCTGAACACACTTAGAATAATTTGTTTTAAGCAGGCTCTTTAACAATAAGATTAGTTAGAAAAGAACAGAGGTTCTAGATTTCAGCAGGACTTGTATGCAATGTTTGGCCTGTTTTAGGCAGAGAAATACCATTTTCTGCATTTCTCACTAACAAATTATGAATCAAAATACAGGTAGTCCTCCACTTACAACAGTTCATTTAGTGATTGTTCAAAGTTACAACAGCATTGAAATGAAGGACTTATGACCACATTTCATACTTATGACCATTGCAGCAACCCCATGGTCATGTGATCAAAATTTAGACATTTGTCAACTGACTAATATTTATGATGATTGCAATGTTCCAGGGTCATGTCATCTCCCATTGCGACCTTCTGACAAGCAAAACAATGGGGAAGCCAGATTCAATTAACTATGTTACTAACTTAACAACTGCAGTGATTCACATTAACAATTGTGGCAAGAAAGGTGATAAAATGGGGCAAAACTCACTTAACAGATGTCTCACTTAGCGATTTAAATTTTGGTCTCAATTGTGGTCGTAAGTCAAGGACTACCTGTAAGAAGTCCTAGGATGGGAGTGAAGTGAAGAAATCCTTACTGTGAGATGATGACAGCTCTTGCAAATCAGAAGACAGGCAGCTCTGAACAATCAGGGACCACAATCCACTGACTCTGTGTCCTGTATTAATTAGACAGAGGAAGGACCTATTGGATTTTCTACTCAGGATGGATGCTTTTAAATAGCAATTTTAAATTTCTGATTTAAATCCCACAAAAATTTGATTTAAATACTTAACCAAAGAAATTATCTCGATATGGTGGATATAAAGGCATAGTGGGAAAATAATTAACAGAAACTGACCATTGCCTTAATGAATAAAGAATGTTTTTATGTACGAATACATACCTGCACCATGAAATACAACAAAAAGAAACAGGATCAAATAAAGAGATGCATAAATCTGGCAACTGAATGAAGCCGTTTGTCAAAACTGACTTGGCTTCATCATCTTTGCTTGTACCTGATTTCAGCTCACTGTTTGCCAAACAGAAATGGGAGGAGAGTTGGTAAATTCCTAGGGAGTGGGGAGGTCTAAGGAATGTATGAGTGCCTTCTGCTGCCTGAGAAGAGATACCCACCAAGGTCAGGTTCCAGTCTGTTCAAATGGCATAGATGTTTTCCCATAAAAAAGCACTGTGTGTAACTGGTTTTACCTATGCAGTTTTTTGCGGGAAAACCTCAGAACTGATTTGGCTTCTGCTGTACCTAGATGGATTTCAATAAAGTTTTACTCTTGCTGAACTAATTGGACCAGGAGTTCCTTTTTTTAGAATGTGCCAACTGAGATGGTTCACACTGTAGATCCACATGCCATTTTCATTATCTACTGTATTATATTCTTTTCAATCTTTATCTCTAGGAGACCACAGTCAAACTCAAAGCTTTGTGGGCAGTTTTTCTACTGAGTTATAACTCCATAGGAAGACTCATCTTCATGATAAAAGATAAGATTATGGGCCAGGTCCTTAAGAAACTACGTTATGATTATCTCTTTTATCTGGTTTGATAACTATAGGAATAGGCATCTGGTTTTCCTACTGACCCTTTCCTTTTTATCCAAATGTTATTCACACCATAACCCACAAGAAATATTTTTGAGGCACATTTGAACTTCTTGTGGTGAAACCTGTTTGCCATATTATTATACTTTCAGATAAAGCAAAAAGCTACCTCCCATGTTGCCTATTGTTGTCTTCATTCTTCATTATCCTAGTGATTCTTTTCCCATTCTTACAAAAAATAGTTTCCACTATTCTGCCCCTCATGTAAGGCCAGACTAGACAAATTTATTGTTCTACTTGAACAGGTGGACACAATAGAAGTGCAATTAATATCCCTTGAAGAAAAAAAAATGCAGAAAAGCAAAGCACTAATATCACGAAATCCTATCCCAACCCAACTACCCTAGCTGCAGCTAACTACTAATCCTACGAGTAACATCTCTATCCTTGTCAAAGACATGATTGAATGTGAACAGAAATGTCCCAATGCAATCTTATTTGGACTGGATGATATCAATGAATCTGATGACATCACAAAGATTTGTGACATCATGAAGAACTTCCAGGCATCAACCATCATCCCCGATGAAAACATCCACATTTCCTATGACAGCCCAGAGTTCAAGAACAGCAATGGCTCAGCAGCCCCACATTTCTGCAGATCTTAGATCTCATCTTCTGCAATAGCTTAATCTCAATTTATGGCCTACAAGTTAAAGAACCTTTTTCCAACAGTGATCACAGTATGATTGATTTTGTCTCAACTTGTGTCCTTGCAAAAAGGGTCATAATGATGGGACTCCAAATTATAATTTTAAAAAAGCCAACTACAACTGACCTCGCATCTCGATTGGCACCTTTTATTCACAGGTTGTAATACTGCAGAAGACCATTATAATTAATAGGGTCATTAACCTATACATACCAAAAAAAAACCCTAAAGCAAAATAAATAAATAAATTACCCATATCAATAAGAAAGCTACAATCCTCCCAAAAAATCTCTTTGATGAGAAAACAAAACTGGCTACGTAGCTAACTTTAAAACCGCTACAAAGCCTTATGCTGCCAGATAAAGGCAGAATGTATCAATTACCATTGTAATCAGGAGGAAGAATTGTTAAACTCTAAATCCACCTGAGCTTTCTATAATTTCAAAAACGCCAAACTTAAAGACTCAAAAACTATCCCACCCCTAAAAGGGCCTAACGGGGAAGACTGTAATGATGAAGCTGTTAAGGCCAACCTTTTTAAGATCAGTCTTTGTTGACAGCAATGGCTGCTGCCTCCCATTTTTTTTATCTAAAGCAGGAACTGCAATACAACACATTACTATAAAATACACAATAGCTTACTTCCCAGACTCTGCTTAGGTATCTCCAACAAACCTAGGATCTCCAAAACAAAACAACCCTCACCATTTGGAAGGTTCTAGTGCTTCTTTCAATTTCATCCATTCATTATAGCCTTTTCTTTCTGGACCCAGAGAACTATTCCGATTCTTTGTTTGCATGATTGTCTTTCAAACACTATTATGTTTTAATCCACCAATGATGATATTTCTCTTAATAAACTTTAATACTGTCTGAAGAAATGGAAATGATAAAATAGTAAAACTAAATTGCTTGGATAGTAAATAAATGTCACAATGCTAATAGAATAAAGACACAAGCATTCTGGATTTTATCAAATTCTAAAATGCCTAGAAGAGAAATATCGTAGCCTAGTACAAGAAGGGCACTGTGATGTTTCCTAAATCAGGGGTCCACAATCCTTAGGCCACAGACTGTCATAAGTGAGCAAAGCCCCATCTATGTACATGCAGTATCCAGGCAGTATGCAAAACTACGCCCACTGGTCCATGGAAAAACCGCCCTTCACAGAACCAGTTCCTGGCACCCAAAAGGTTGGGGGCTGCTGTCCTAGATGGAAGACAGATGGCTGGCCTCAGCTGGAGAAAGGTTTAAAGGTTTAAAAGGACAGCATTAGTACTGAGTTTGATTTAGAAATGGTCTAGAACCCAATATAGCTGATACCTTAATATTCTGTTGACCTATCCTAATTAGTACAGTAGAAGTACAATTCTGGATTACTGGATTTTTTTCAAAAATAACTCTAATTAGAACAATAGGAGTAACCTGAGTAAATAAAGAATACCTGATTCCAGACAAGATTATTTGTACATTTAGTACTGATTAGTTGGTAATACACCATTTAACCACTCAGACAACTTCCAATGGCAATGACAAGAGTAGTCCCAAACAGTATAACTGTTTCAGAGAAAGTCCATCCCAGATTGAATATAATTCACTTGAGGAGACAACCTATCTCCATCTCATGGTATTTCTATCTTATCTAGGTTGCATTTTAACATACTGGCTATCAAATGGCTTCCAGTCAGCTAAGCAAGAAACTGAAGAACCAAACTCCCAAGGACACCAAATTCCAGTAAGTAGATTTATTATTAGTTAATGACCTCCACAGCAAAAGAATTCCAGAAGACTGCTATCCATTCTGTACAACCAAATAAAATCAGGGTTTAAATTTTGGCACCTCTCCACATAATGTACAGGCTAGAATGTACAGACTTTGGATGCAATCTGACAATTCTGTAATTCAGGGATCAGCAATGACCCAAATAAATCAAACCTGCATCATTTATATGCAATGGATTTAACAAAACTGCATGTCACATGAGAATACTAGTCTTCACTTCCTTTAGGGTGAAATTTGGTTCAGAGAAATAATCACCTGGGGGGGGGGGTTGCTTTTGTCTGTGGTTGTTAATTCAATGTTAACTGCCTAGTGTTGGGTGTAAGAATAAATTTTTTAAATAAAATAATTCTGTCCCTAGGGAAATAAAATATAAAA
>JANHFM010003189.1:273527-288556 GCA_032468115.1 Grayia smithii
AATGCCCCTTCTCCATCCTGGTGGAGACAGCAGCCAGATATGGGACTTACCAAAGCTGAAGGCCCTGAGTCACGGGCGGGTACCCATCTGGTCCACGGTCGCTCCTTCTGCATGAACCTGCTGCAGGATCCTATGCCCAAACGCTGCTTCGGCCGAAGTGAACTGGTCCAGCTTATAATGTCTAATGAACACAGATGGCGACATCCATGTGGCTGCTCGACAAATTTCTTGCAAGGAGGTTTGAGTTGCCCAAGCCGCCGAGGTAGCTGCGCTACGAGTGGAGTTTGCCGTGGTGCCAGAAGGGCATGGCAGAGCTCTAAGATCATAGGCTGTGCCAATGGTGTGGCGGAGCCATCTCCCAATGGTAGTTGAAGTCACTTTGGAACCCAGAGACGAGGGAGTGAAAGCCATGAAAAGCGACTCTGAACGACGAAAGATCGTCTCAAGTAAATGCGAAGGGCGCGTCTGACATCTAGGGTATGCCAACGACGTTCCAACGGGTGTGATGGGTTGGGGCAAAAGTTAGGCAGGACCACTTCCTGCGCTCGGTGGAAGGAAGAATTAATCTTAGGTATGAAAGTCGGATTGAGTCGTAGGACAACCCGATCCGTATGAAAAATGCAAAGATCACTCTGCATGGAAAGTGCCACCAGCTCTGAGATGCGCCTGGCCGATGTAATGGCGACCAAGAATGCCACCTTGAATGACAAGAGTTTCAAACTTGTCGAGTGCAATGGTTCATACGGTTCCTTGATCAGAGAATTGAGGACAATGGAAAGATCCTAGGTGGGATATTGGTGAACCACTGGAGGACAAATGGAAGAGGCTCCTCTAAGGAATCCGGCGATGGCAGGATGCTGAGATAAAGACGAAAAGGTCTTATTCGTGAACACCGAAGGGAGAGCTGCCACTTGCCTTCATAGCGTGTTAGGTGACAAACTGCCATCGACAATCTCCTGAAGAAAGGCCAAGATCACCTGAATGGAAACCAACAAGGGTGACAGCTGCTCCTACCGCATCAGTTACAAAAGACTGTCCACGTGGCTGAATAAATGCGCTCGGGAGATGGACAACGGGAGGACTGTATGGTTCGAATAACTGTGGCTGGGTAGTTGTGAGCCCTCAGAGCACTCTGCTCAATCTCCAGGCGGTCAAGGCCAGCCAATCAGGATCTGGGTGGGCCAGGGTGCCTTGACTGAGAAGTGGTTCAACTGACGGGAGACGCCAGGGAGGAGCTACTGACAGAGCCTGGAGATTGGCAAACCAAGCCCTCCAGGGCCAATGTGGAGCGATTAACATCACCTCTGCCCTCTCGTCGAGGACCTTGTGAAATACCTTGGGAAGGAGAGGAAGTGGAGGGAAGGCATACAATAGGCCACTGAACCAGGGACAGCGAAGAGCATCTACTCCCTCTGCCTGAGAACAGGGAAAGCGAGCGAAGAATCAATGGAGTTGGGTGTTGGATCGAGAGGCGAAGAAGTCCGCTTCCAGCTGCCCAAAGGTCTGTTCCAGACGCTGGAAAATCAGAGGATTCAGATGCCACTCTGCGTAGTTGATCTCTTGCCGACTGAGCCAGTCTGCTTTACGATTGGCTTTCCCTGATATGTGTTCCGCTCTCAGGCAGGCAAGATGGCGCTCTGCCCAAAGGCTGATGCAGCGGGCCTCTAGCATCAGAATGGATGATCGGGTGCCCCCCTGGCGATTCAGGTGGGCCTTGGTGGCTACATTGTTCGTCAGGACTAGGACATGCTGGTCAGACAGAATCTTGCAAAAGTGGCGGAGGGCCAGGAACACCATCCAAAGCTCCAACCAATTGATGTTCCAGAGTTTGTCCCTCGGGGACCATGTCCCCTGTGCCACATGACGTAGAAGATGCACCCCTCAGCCGGAGAGGCTGGCATCTGTCATCAAAACAAGTCTGTGAGGTTCGTGAAATAAGCTCCCACTGGCCACAGCTTGGGACTTCCACCAATAAAGAGACCTCTTGATGTTGGGGGGAACGAGGACCCTCACCTGGGAGGAGCCCCTCCCGGCCTTCAGAAATGGTAAGAGAAACCATTGAAGCTCCCTGGAATGGAGCCGGGCCCAAGGAGCAATGTTAATGGCCGAGATCATTTTCCCCAGCAAGGTGGAAAGCTGAGCTATGGGAGACTTGTGATGAGAGAGGACCGAGTCAACTAGGTCCCTAATGCTGTCTAGCCTATCCTGTGATAAACAGACTGTCTCAGCAATGGTATCTATCACTGCCCCTAAATGTAGTAGGGAAGTGGTGGGTGTAAGATGGCTCTTCCTAAAGTTAATGGAAAAACCATGCGATGTTAAACAGGACATGGTGACCTGCAGGTCCTCAACAGCAGACAACTGAGAGGAAGACAAAACCAAAATGTCGTCCAAATAGTATTGGACCCTGATAGGGCAAGCTCTAAGATGAGCTACCAACACTGCCAAAACCTTTGTGAATACACGAGCAGCTGAGGAGAGTCCAAAGGGAAGGACTCTATACTGGAAATGACGACCCAAAAAATGAAACCTGAGAAATTTGCGGTGCGGTTTGAAAATTTTAATGTGAAGATAAGCTTCTGGAGGGACTGCATCTTAAAACGTCTGTACAAAATGAAATGATTTAGTCATTTTAGATCTAGAATGGGCCGCCACCCGCCCGAGGATTTAGGGACCAGGAAGAGCAGAGAATAAAACTCCAAGCCCTCCTGGCCTTTTGGAACCTCCTGAATAGCTCTAAGAGACAGGAGATGGTTAACAGCTTCAGACATAAGCAGTTGTTTTTCGGGGTCCCTGGAAACCGGACAACTCATGAAAAACCTTAGAGGGGTGGAGACAAATTATAATGATAAACCAGATCGAATGGTGCGTTTGACCCAATTATCAGACGTAATGATGTCCCAATTGTTAGCGAATAACGCCAACCAGCCCCCCAGGGGAGCGGCTGACAAAGAATTATCGGCAGCATGGATAACGACTTCCTCCCCCCTGAAAGAGCCGTCTGCCCGAAGCCCCCCTACCTCAGGTGGTCCTATCCGTCTGCGTTCGGTGACGAGCACCGAAGGAACCCGTAGCACGAGAGAATCCTGTCCCCCAGTCAGAGGAGTGAGAGGAATGCCTCCTGTAGGGAGAAAAATAATGAGGGTCGCTCCTGCGCTGGGCGCTAGGAAGGAATTTGTGTTTGTCCCTAGTCTCAGCTAAAAGAGGATCTAGAGCAGAACCAAAAAGCTTGTCTCCTTCAAAGGGAGAGGAGGCCAGACGCCACTTGTGACGAGTGTTTGCCTGCCAGTTGCGTAACCACAGGAGACGACGGACGGAAACAGCTGATGCCATGGCCTTAGATGAAAAACGAACTGCATTCATAGTGGCGTCTGCAGAAAATTGAATAGCGGTATAATCTTGTTCAGATCTAGTTGGATCCGGGAATCATCAGGTGGAAGTTTCTCCTTCAATTGTTGCCAGAGAAGAGTGGATCTATTAAAGAAGGAGGCTGTCGTGGTGGAACGAATAGCCCAGGAAATACCCTGATGAACTCGCTGAAGCGACTGATCAGAACGATGGTCTTCTGGCCGCAAATTGTCTTCCGGGTCCCTGGGCACGTTGGAAGATGGGAGTAGGGCTACGATCGGAGGATCCACAGAAGGAACCTGGAGCTGAGAAGTCATCTCTGGAGCCAGATTGAAAAACCTACGATCTTGCGCAGAAGGAGTAGGAGCCATCCCCGGACTTGACCACTGTTTCTTGAGAATGTTGAGAAACAGAGGAGGGGTAGGAATAGGCCGAACCTCCCTGGTCGGTTCCGCAAAAAGAGAACCCGGTTGATCCTTAGAAGAAGAAGGAACCTCCCCATCCGGGGATGGTCCGAGGCCGGCAGTGTTAATGGCTTTGAAAATGAGTCAATTGAACAGAGCAGGGGGAAAGAGATCTGTAAAAGGCAGTTGGTCCAGAGGAAGACCTTCATCATCCGACAATTCCTGATCGAGCTTCTCAGGTGCTTCCCTAAAGGACTGATAACTATCATGAGAAGACAAGGAAGACTCGAGATCATCCTCTTCCTGCGAACACTCTCTGGACTGGACTTGTGATGAAACAGGGGCCTGACCCTCGTCTGGGACTGTCGCGGAAGCCTGAGGGGCACAAGCCGCAAAGGACTGTTGTATAGCCCTGGCTAGAATATCATGGAAATTGTCTGGTTGCTGACCAGTGCGACTAGCAGATCCCTGTGTTAGCGGACATGTCTGATGGGGCAGAGGGGTTGAAAATGCCTGATTGCCCCTCTAGTCGGTGGTAGAGATGGTGGCCGGGCAACCTTGCAATGAAATCTGGTCTGGGGAGACCCCCGATGGCTGCTGCGCAGGAGATCACCATGGGCATGGGAGCCGCCTCTTTGGGAGGTGGGACCGCAGCCGCTGCCGCCTTATTGCAGATTTTCTGGAGAGCCTTGTCCCGACGTCTCTCATCACGAGAGGAAGCCTTGGCACTTCGGGTGGCTCTGGAGACCACCTGGTCTGAGGTCTGCTGACCTGAGGTATTCACAGATTTATCAGCCATGGGAGCAGGGTCAGGAGCCCCTCGACCCCTGCCCCGTGGGCCTGCAGAAGCCTGAAGATGCTTAGACTTTGACTTTGTCTTTGGCATGTCACTGCAAAAAAATGACACTGTTTAAATAAGTTGGTCTTGTTAAGAGTTTAGGAATAGCAACCAATGGAACACATAATAATTTATTCAGGGGAAGTTAGACTGACAGAGTTCCTATCCCCTCACCGGGACTATCCCTGTAGGGGCATTGTCCAAAAATGGAGTCTAGCACCAGTATATGAACCAGAGGGCAAGCCCAAAGGTCAAGGAAACACGTAGTGGAGAACCCTAGAGGTGTATTGAGGTGCTTAAACTGCTAAGAAACTCCATGCAGGGCCCGGAAATAACAGGTAGGGAAGCCAAGTAGCCAGCAAGAAACACATTGGTAAAACTGGTTCCAAACTGCGAGCAGAGGAGAGCCAGAAAAAAATGTTGACTTCCCTGCAGCATTTCAAAATGGTGGCTGCCATGCTGCTCCCCAAAATGGCAGCCACCCTGTGAACCTCCCAAATGGCGGCCGCCATGCTGCTCTCCAAAATGGCGGCCGCCATGCTCCCCTCCAAAAGCGGCCGCTTCAAGCTCCGATGGAGGAACAACAAATATCAGTCATCGGGCTCCTGCTCCGGTGATCCCAGGTCCCTGGGAGGGCGCTGCAACAACGAATACAAAGCGGGCAAAAATCCAGCCCTCCGGACCAAAAATTAAATGAAATTGCGTGGGCGGCCAAAATCGGCAAAAAAATGGCTGCCACGCCGGTCCAATGAAGCGCCTGGCTTCTGGAGACGAAATGGCAGCCTTAGCCTTTAGAAAAAAAACTCCAAGGAGCCGAGTTGAATTAAGAGCGACAAGGCTCATGATAGTTGAGATGGTTGGCATGGAGGCTATATTGGGGTAAGGCAGATAGCCTAACGCAATCACAATCGAAAAGAAAATCCCCTTATGCCCTTAAATGCTGAGGAGGAAGGAACCCCCCACCCCCTTTACCAAGTTAAATTAAACATTAGAAACACTCACAACACCAATGAGACAAATAGAAAATCCAAAGGAGGAAATAACAGCCAAATATGGGAGGAGAAGATAACCAACATGACTGTCTTGCCTGAAGACTGAGTCAAAAAGCTGGAGTCACATGACCAGAGAGGCGGGACTTCAACAAATTTTGATCCAGTCACTCAGTCTGAACAACCGAGTACCACCCATATCTGGTTGCTGTCTCCACCAGGATGGAGAACACTTCCACATTGTGATGCCCCATTTTCATTAAACCTGATCAAAAAGCGTTCAAGGCAGCATACATTTAAACTGAAAACATCTAGGCATAAAGATAGCTAGATAGACAGACAGGGTATTACCAATGAATGTATCAAACACTATCAAATAGATCAATAATATTATCACCCAGCTAGATGGAAGCACTTAGCTAATCTTGACTAATCTTGAAAAGGTAAACAGGGTTGGACTTAGTTTTTATTTGGAAAAGAGGCCACCAGAAAATCCTAGTTTGAAGATTAGACTAGGAAATTGACAAACTTTTATGGAAGTAGGCAACACCAAACAAAGTTTTCATGAGCTGTAAGCCATTATCAGCACAATTATGACAAATCAAGGCTTGAACTATCTTGCTTTGCATGTAATGAATCTATCTCATATATTAGCTTCACCTTTTAAGTTGCATTACTGAAATAAATGAATTTTTGCGTGATATTCTAATTTTTCGAGTTTCACCTGTATGTAGTCATACATTGAGTAGAATGAAATGAAATAAATAAGGGGACCAACATTATTGGCCTAAACCCTACTGTTGCCTTCATCTCATTCCCAGTCCATGTTATAGAGTCTTAAGTATTTGTCAACTACAAACATTTTCAAATAGTCATTTTCTCCTCCATTATTCTGACATCATCCAGGGGCAGCTCCAGGCTATGTAAAATCTGTTATACATTGTCACTTGCTATGATGGAGGACAAGTAGGCTGACAGTGTCTATAAATAAAGGGGCATTTATTAGCCATTTCAAGTTGGTGTCAGCATCAATGTCATCCATACTGTGTGTGTGTGTGTGTGTGTGTGTGTGTGTGTGTGTGTGTGTGAAAAATATTAAGAGGGTTCTGCAGCAATATGACAACACCTGCCTCAGTGTTCATATGAACAACATAGACACATGCACAAAAGTGGCAGGGTTTTTCTAATTCTGCTAAGATAACCATCTTAATTTTATTCATCTTCCTGTAGATGCTGATGTTGAACTTGTCTACTTTCCTCTGTTCTCCTATCAGGCCCTTTCTGCAACCCTTCTGCTGTTAACTCCTAGAAGAGATGTGCCAGCTAGGCCACCAGTCTGTCCGTTTTCCATCAGTTCTACAAATTAGTGACTTGTTACTTTTTGCTAACTTTTACTTCCATAAACATAAATCCAAATTTAGAGTAAATTTTCCTATTAGATTGGAGGGACCCTCCTTTTTTTTTTTTTTTTTAAAGGGGGGGAATCCCATCATTTGAAAATCTTACTGTGGTCTTGAAGCTTCAGCTTGGTCTGTTTGAAGTTTCTCTCCTCCTTCTACTTCCATTGTACAGTAAACAATACGGCTCGGAGCTAGAGACTTTAAGCCTTGAACTTCCATTATAACAATCTGTATGAGAAAAAAAAACCAGTAAATGTGCTTTGACATAACAGTTTGAAAGATATACTCAGTACACAGGAGGCAATGTTACCATTGACTAAAAATGTAGGTCTCACTCAGATTTATAAAAATGTAAGGTTATTGCTGCTTTATACAGTTCATTAATCAGCTTCTTTCTCGCAACTTTGGATTAGCCTTTAAAATATGTTGATGGCTGATGGCTGATGGTTGATGTTAAACATTGAGGAAGAAAACTGATAAACATTGCAGGCAAACAAGTATGCTCTATATTTATGTGTACAGAGCAACCATCATGCTAAGCATCACATTGAGTTTTAAAAATTCAAAAATCCTGTCTATAGCAGCTTATACTACATTAGGGTTATATTTGTCCTTTCAGTAAATATACTGCAATGTATAATCAAATGATTATAATATTTTAGGATGTAAAGACTATTATAACACCTCTGTTCACCAACAGACTATAAATATTGAGTGTTAATTGGGGATGTTTTTGGATCTTGACTAGTGGCCACAAAGCTCCAAACGTCCCTTTTTGTACAAATATTACTCATCAGCAAGTGAAGGACAATGTTGGGGCAAATAAACAAAATGTTACGTTTTGAATCCAAGAAAAACATATGAAGAAACTAGTAATATTTCAAATATATTAAAAACACCATATCTAGATCTAACCTGATACACAGCAACTGAACATTAGTATAAACTACACATTAGTATAAACTACACACCCAACTATTGTAAGACTTACCTTGATCTGAGCATAGAACTGTGAACTTTCATATATTAAAATAACACTCATCTCAAGTGTAAATCTGAATAGATCCCAGCTCATTTTAAGATATTTTGCCTGGATGTAGCTAGGGGAAACTTAATCTGATTGATAGCAGAATGCTGCTACAACTGATGGTCAAAATTCCAAGCTTCCAATTATTGCTGGGAAGAATTATGAAAACAGCTTCCATTCTCATGTCCAATCAGAAACATATAAAAATATTTTCACACCATTAAACCCAGAATGTTAAATGCCCTCCATATCAACATCTAATTGCCCAAAGTTCTACTTCTGGGTCTGTAGCAAAAAGGTGTTGAAATGTAAGCCACATGCTGCTTTATTGGCTTGCCACTTCAGAAATTGAAATTATTGTCTTGAAGATAACAAATTAAATTATGACTGTGAAGGTGATTTTTCCTTAACTCAAATTCTTTAAACTTTAATCAATGTCATCATGCTATTGTGAAACCATTGTTTTCTTGATTACAGAAATGTGCATTGTGACCAGGTCAACTTGCAGAGAGATTTCCCTGATTGAAAACAGGCACAATATCATTTTCTGTTTCCTATGAAATCAGAGAAAAAGGAGAAACCAAACAACTTGGAAAATGTTTTTGCAAGGAAACATTTCACTTACGCAGTTTTTCAAAAACCTCCAGAAAATTTAGTTCACTTACTACATAAGCTAGCAGTTTCTGTACACTTTGAAATTAATTAAATTAAATTCTTTCTTTTCAACTCTGAAAAGATAAATTGGCCAGAGTGCTTCTAGACCTACAGGTTCTAGAAATATTCTACTAGTTTTCCACTGCAAAAAAACTACATAACATGCAATACAGGTAGCCAGTTCCAAGCATTTTATTTTATAGTTAATACTTTTCTCTAAAATTGTAGTATTGTAGTATTGTGAATCTAAACTGAAGCACATCTTCAGAGATTAGGAAGGAAAATAGTTCAACAGATAACAATAATTTGGAGAATACTAGCTTAAAGTGACTCCTTGGTTGCACAAATAGACATATAAGAATATTTTTTAAAAAACAACTCCGTCTTTCTCATTTATAACAAATCTGCATGTCTATTCAACCATTTTCTTTTTTTAAAAAAGATAATCATATGATGAAGATATATATCTCTATTGAGCCATACACACACACACACACACACACACACACGCATACAGTGGTGGGACTCAAATTATTTAACAACCAGTTCTCTGCCCTAATAACCAGCTGGGTCAGGGTGGCTATGGTGGGCGTGGCCAGGGGTGGTGACAGGTAGTACTCGGCCTCCTGCATCCCCCTGGGAGCAAACACTGGCAATGTGGGGGCACACCACACACCCCTGCACCACATTTTAGGCCTAGTAGGCCTCCCTGAACTTACCTGGGAGCCAAAACAGGGCGTGTGAGAACTTCTGGAAGGGGCTGGGCAGGGAGGAGCAAAACCAGCCAGCAATTTAACAACTGGTTCGGCTAAAGTGGTGTGAACCGGTTGAATCCCACCATGCCTACATACATACAAACTCTATATGCTCTCTGAGGTCTAACCAGTTAGGAGCAAAACACATAAAAGAGGAGAGACCTGTCCCCTGATAACTTTTCAGCCATTTTGATTCCAAGTAATTCACTTTGTCACACTGCTAGGTTGTGAAGCAGTATGGGTACCCTTAGAGTGAGGCCAATGTCTGCCCAAGAAATATGGTGTTGTCTTTCTTATGAAACATTCCAGACTGAATTGCATTCTTGACTGAACATCACTTTTAATGTCTGCAGCTATTAGCTTCCAACACCATTTACTTTGATTCACAAATAGATTGTGAATCTATTTCAGATTTATGAATTGTAAAACAGTTCATTTTTGCAGCATAATATAGAAGTACTCAAGAAAAGGGCATGTGAATTTGGCCCACAAGATCTGTTTACTCAAACTTCCAACAGAGTGACAAAGGAGGCAATCACTTTGTAGAACTAAATCCTATTACTACAATATAATCTTTGTTCTTAAAAAACAATCATTCCTGCTGGAGTTGGAGCTAGTGGCCTCCCCTTTGCTTTCAGCAGTAGTGATTTTAATCTCTTGAAAAAGTGTACTGGAGGTGACAAGTTGAATAAAAAAAAAAGAAATATTTGCTGAACTTTTTCTCAATTTAACGGAAGAATGCAACTTTGCACTTGTGTTATCTTTGAATAATAAGAAAAGCATAATGAAGATACTATAATTTTATAACCAACACACATATATGTAATACTTCAGTGAAAATATCAAGAATTTAGATCAAGAATGGGAAAAGACTAAAAGGTTAGGACATGGTACATTTCAGACTTCTGGGGCAGTTATTTAAGCCTTTTTTTAAAAAAAGTGTGTATGAAGCAATGAGAAATCATATGTCCCTGTTAAAGAAAGGCTAGCATTAAAGCAAGAATCCAGAGATCCTAGACTTTAAATGCAAGTCTAGAAAAGGTAGTTTTATTACACAGAGTTGTACTGGACTTCAGAAGCATTAGCAGCATTCAGAAGTGCATTGTTAAGACAGGAGTAATTTTCTTTTCACTTCTTCTGAATTCCAAATTCAAGAGATGTGTAAAGTTTGCCATATTTATCAAAGGAGACAAGAAATGGTCATAGTAATAAACAGAATTGTGCATCCCTACACAATAGGAAGAGGATTTAGTTTTGTTTTCATGCTAATGTACTAATGTTCCATACTGATTATGTCTACCCAGACACTCTAGTGGCAATCTGAAGGGCTGTTATTTCTGAATAGGTCCTAAGATAATAGATAATAAAAAAGCAAAGTGAAACAATTTAAACAAAATTCAACATCTGGTCCAACAATCTTCATCACTTTTCTCTTGTGTTAAGATAATTACTGTGCCTTAGAAAAGGTTAACATGACTTCAACATAAAGGATGATCTATTCAAATGAGATTAACCTGACATTAACAACACTAAATTTGCGTATTTCCTTTTCTAATCACTTTCGGAAATTGCTTTTAAACTCCTTTTCAGCTATTAGGGACCTTTGGATAGACATGTTTTAAAGAACCAGGTGAATTTCTTTCAAATGCCTAGCAAAAGGAATTGTAGCTACAAGAACTGAAAAAAATTGTGGGGAAATAAACAGAAACAGTGTTTAAAACTTTGATTTTATAAAGTTACAAGCAGATTAAGAGTCCAGATAAATTTGAAATAAGATTTTGGAATTGGTATACATAATCCTTCCCATGGAAAAATGCTTTTTCTTTGATAGTTTTTTTTTAAAAAAAGACAAGACTTTAAAAATTGGACACTAGAAAGAAAATCTAGGGGACTGAAAATAAAGTGAAAAGAAATCAGATTTTAGGACATTATTTGAAGGGATTAAAGATCAAGATAGTTAAAAGTAAAAAGAAGGAATATAAAACTGGTTGATTTGAACCAGGTTAAAGTACATACATTGTTGTCTCTGGTAATACTTAATGGACTTTTGCTGACATCAGGTCTGAAATGATAAAGCTTCATGTATTTGTTTATAAATAAGAAAGAAGATAGAGGGAAAAGGGATTATTTGTTGTATTTTAAGAAGTTATAATTTATTAAAATTGTTTATACTTATGATAAAGATATATATATTGTTTTCTTTATTTTTTATTTATTCTATATTCTTATTTCTTTCCTAGTTTTCTTTCTTTTTTGCACTTTTTCCCAATCTTTTTTCAATTTTTTAGTTTTTACTGTTAGAATTGTAACCTTTAATAAAATAATTCAAAAGAGAGATTAGCCTGATTTTTAACAATTTTGCTATAATCAGCAGTGAAGATTTTAGCAGATCTGCAACTTCGAATATTCTTCTAAAAAACATTCTGTAGGTAAAATATCCAACTGAATTGCTGGCAGATAATTCAAAATACCAGATAAATAGCATACCTTTAGGAATTTTTAAAGGAACCAACAACAAGCCCAGGGAGTTAGGAATATTCATAAGTAATTTAAATGTCAACAAGTATTATATGATAAATATACTTACCTCTAATGTGAATGATAGCACCACATCTGATTTTGACAGCTGAACCTCATTTTCATCTCCTATGTCCAAGAAAGCAGAATTCTGTGATCGCTTTAACTTCTGTAATTTAAATTCTGGTCCACCTTTAGACACCGGAAGACTTTCCAAATTTGCCATTAGCAAATTCACTGAAGACCGTAGTTCTTCTATATACATGTGCTCCATTTCTTTTGCTATAAACTCTGGACATTTTCTTTCCTTGAAAATATTTTTGAAAGTTCAGTGTCACTTTAGGTTCTAAACTCCTAGACAGATAAACACAACCCTGATTAATTGGTATCTTGTTTAATGTAAATATAAAATGTATCCTTTAGATTATTAACCTGAAAACTACAGAAGCCATTTTAAAGTGTCAATTAGATAGTAAGAAACAATGTATCCCAAATAATGCAATTCAATTTAGAAATGTTCACAAAATAGAAAAGGATTGTTAAGAAACAAAAATAAAACATTCTGATAATAAATCTGGAATAATGTAAGATGACAGAACATCATTTCTTTAGCTCAAACCTAGCAGTATAATTCAAAATTTAAAAGCACTTCCTCAGAAAGGAAAGGAATGACAGGATACTGAATCATTTTGTTTTTATAGCACTTTTTACCAGCATTTTACTATATAACCCACCAGTACTTAAAACATTCTCCATTAAACAGAACAGTCAAAATATTTCTCTTTTCTACCAGTGGTTCTTGGGTCATATAATAATAATAAATCATAAAATAATCAAAACTGATCTGATTTCTGGGGTTATCTGCTGGAAATAGATGTCAACCATTTTATATGTCTGCAATTTTTCCCCCAATTTCTTGATTTGGCATGATAAATTTTGCCATGAAATCTAAAGCAACAGTTAACAACTGTTAACTAGTTCAGTTCAGTTCAGTTCAGTTCAAGAGGACTGAAGCCCAAGCAATATTTAAAAATCAAACAAGTTACCATATTTCTGGATTACCTGATGTTGTATCATCATATATAGAACTATTTCGTTAAAAAAATCCTACTGACACATATAATACCAATGGCCTATCTTAATCCCCAAAGATATCTTAGATGTTTCCATTATCCAAAGTAGAGCTAGTTCTATGTATTCTCTGGAACTCTTCAGACTGTGCAGTGCTTATATCTCTTTTCTTTTAACAGTAGCAATAGCACTTAGATTTATATACCACTTCACAGTCCTTTACAGCCCTCTCTAAGTGGTTTACAGAGTCAGCATATTGCCCCAACAATCTGACTTCTTATTTTACCGACCTTGGAAGGATGGAAGGCTAAGTCAACCTTGAGCCAGTCAGGATCAAACTCCTGGCAGTGAGTACAGTTAGCCTGTAATACTGCATTCTAACGACTGCGCCACTATGACTCTTTTCTTTCTACAATTATGTATCCATGAGACTTAGCGTATGATGTCAATTAAAAGAATCACTTCCAAATTATACCTAGCAGTGGTGGCCTTTCCAATAGACAACTAAACTATTCATTTAGCTGACTATAGAACTTGAAGCTTGGCTTTTGACCTGTTTTGCCCTCATTCTGTTCCTCCTTTCTCCTTGATTGGCAAACCTAAAAGCAGAGATTGTTAAACAATTTATGATAAGCTCAGTTTATCAGTTACAAAAATATGCCATCTATTAACAAGTCCCATAGCCACTAGTAGTCATCTATCAGAAAATAAGGTCTATCCAAATTAACTGAAAAGGCGAGATGAGAAGGTCAAATGCAGGAAAATGCTGTTATAAATCCATGTAGTTTGTTCCACTGGCTGCATGGAACTTTTTCCTAAATAATCAGCTTCAACCCTATTTAGGGAAATTTCTACTCCTCAAAACAAGAAATTCAAACTTACTTTTGCCATTTGATCAGCCATTTGGAGGCGCCCATCAAGCTCTCGTCTGATCTGGGCAGCTTGCTCATCAGCATTGTCCAGCTTGCATGAAAATTACAGGACAAAAAAGGGGATGGGAAATGTTCACAATATTAAAAATGAAATACTAAACAAATACAACATCTGAATTTTGATAAATAAAACAATTGACAAAAAATAATAACAGAATATATCATTCTGGATTTTTTTTGTTTAAAACTTGTAATCTTGTTACATGATCTATGGCTATGGTAAATAATACAAAACAGACTTTAATGAAAAAGGGTATAAATATGGAAATGTTTATCCTGCATTAAAAGCATCCCTACAAATTCTACAATTGCTGCAGTTGTTAAGTGAATCACATGATTATTAAGCAAATCTGGCTTTCTCTATTGACTTTGCTAGTTGGAAGATGGCTGGGAAAGTCAAAAACGAGATTGCAACCATCATAAATGCATGCCGGATGCTAAGCCCCCAAATTTTGATCATAAGACTATTCAGCTGCTGTGATGGTTGTAAATATAAGTAGTAGTCCTGTACTGTAGTATGACACTTTGTTCAGTGCTTTTGTAACTTTGGCTACTAAACAGTAAGTCATAAATCAAGGATTACTTGTTTCATTTTTTTACAATTTTATGCTAATATTTTATTTTATTAGCATATTTTGTTTCTTCTATTTCTGCTTTGGAATAATTATGTTACTTCTATTATGCTACTTTATAACCAAAATAAACACAATAATGGAATTATAAATTAAAAAAAGTATTTATCAAATATATTGGCCGCCCATCTTACCACAGGGTAACAAAATGAAGAATGAGTGCTTCTTTATTTAAAAAACCTTAAAAGATTTTAGGCACATGACCTAAAACCACCAATGAATTATTTATTTCTTTAAAACAGTTATACAATCACCCATCATATAACAAATTTATATTGCACTGAGACAAAAATCTAATTTAATCTCTAGAACTTTTATACCATCACATTAACCCAGTATGATCCATAGACAGGAGTAATGGAGGTGTAATCTAAAGGTGAGATAGGGCAGGGGTCTGCAATCTTAAACACTCAAAGAGCCACTTGGGTCCATTTCCCACAGAAAACAAAACACCGGGAGCCA
>JANHFM010003189.1:291717-303816 GCA_032468115.1 Grayia smithii
GTGGCTGGGTAGGCATGGCTAGGGGGTCATGTGACTGGGTGAGAGTGAGTGACATCGAGTTGGCCACGCCCACCCAGTTTTTTGGCTCCCAGTGATTTGTTTTTTTCTATGGGAAACGGCCCAATGGCTCTTTGAGTGTTTAAGATTGCAGACCCCCTGGGCTAGAGTGACACATTCTAATATCTGGAATGCTGTGTACCCCCAACAAGCGTTTGTAACTGTTGGTTAAAATCCTAGAAGTAATACAGTCATAAAACATGGAGAGGAAGAAAAGTCATGGAGCCCAAAGTGATCCTAAATCAGAATGCTCTAGATCACAGCAAATTCAGGACTGAGTAGAATAGGAGAATTACCTAAATGAAGCAACAGTCCAATGATCATTTGCGAACCGAAACCATTTGATAGAACTAGTACGGTACAAGCCCAATTGCAATCGGGTCAGGTGTGTATATGCAGGCATCCATTCTTACAAGAGTCCTATGTTACCCTAATCCCTAACCTGATCCCCATATTCTGCTCTTACAGGCAGGCTGAGGGAATGAGGCTGTTTTGGCCTGCCTGGAATTCTGTTTGCATGCCGTGCCCTAGGGAAAGGAAATACCCAGATTTCCGCACACACACACACCTTCCTTGAATTCCCTCAATATGGTCTGGCTGCCTTCTATTCATGCCACCCTTACCTGGTGCTGCTTTTCCCTAAGACCTATCTGATAATTATACAATCCCATCCCCCCAAAAATATGGTCCCAGGCAGGCACTGCCCAGCCACCCATCACTATGTCTCTGCCTTAAGGCTGACCAGGATTGTTCTAACGCCATGCCACATCCTCCCAAAGTAGGACCAAACATGCAGGGAGAGACAGAGCTGAGGGTTTTATGTTATGCAGCTAGTTTTCCTAAACACCACTAAAGCAGAGTCCGCTGCGTAAAAATGCCTGCAGGGGAGAGACTCCCAAATGCCTCACCCAAGATCTAGGAAATTCCTCTCTCCGTTCCCTGGTCACAGGCAGCAGAGATATTCCCCAATGTGTAATGTACTGTGTCAATCCAAATAGGCCTCAGAGGAGAAGCTCCTGAAATAAAAACACTAAATAAGCAAGGTGTTTGGTTGGTAAAGCCAGTAATCTCTGCCATTTTGTTATATTTCCAAAGTGAAATGAACTGGTTAATTGGGTCTATATTAAAGTAATCCTATTTATCTTGGGAGAAAGCCATATTTATCTAAAAGGATAATTCCCCCCAAAAGAAAAAACCCACCTCCACTCCTTATTCTCATGCTTTTAACATCAATTATTTGTGAACAAATTAATCTTTACTTCAGGTAAATACAGTATATTTAAGATATTTGTGTAATTCTTCAGTTGGTGTGTTCCTAATCACATTTCAAACCTTAACTTGCAGCTATCTGCCTCGTACACTTTTCTGTGTGTGTTACCGGTAACTTAAGATTCAAAACAGCTTCCTTCCAGGTAAGGAGGTTTCCAGATGCATAGTGCAAATGAAAATAAACAATGCTTTCCTAAACATAACAATAAGCAATGAGGTTATCAAGTTAAGTTATCAAGTAAGATAGTTCCATTCATTATTTGTTGCCTTGAAATCACATGCAGTGACACTGAAGACAAAGTGAGTATTCACTAAACAATGATTTAATAGTAGTTACGAATCCTTTAAAATTATTGATTTGTTCCAAGAAATCTCAGATTCTGGGTTAGAATATCTGGGACACAAAGAGCAGATTGTGGGGGGCAGTGGGATGCAAATTTGAGGAGGGCTTTTATACCCACAAAACAGAAGTGCTGTCATTGCTCACACCTACTCAGCCTGGTCAAGTGATTGTCAGCTTGCTGGAGAAAGGCAGTGAGGAAAACCTGCCCCACCATCTGATATGGCTACTACGGCCTTGCCTGCACAAGCCATACAAAGCTTAGTCTTAGAATATGCTCCAGGTTCTGCTTAGGCAGGCCTTGTGGCCTGCAAACTCAAAGATGGATCTTCATCAGAACTTGCTCCCATCCTGTCTGGACAAGCCAGCAACCCCAAAATAAAGAAATGCCCAGGGAATGGCTTGATGGCTTACTATGCTTGCAAAGATAGATGCTGGCAATCCTCACTCACCCTTCTGTCTGAATTAAGTCAGAGCATCGAAGCAAAATCCAGAGCAGCTTGTGGCAGGGCTTCACTTGGTTTCCCAAATAAGAATAGCAAGAAAAAGAGTGGGGGAGGGGGAGGAAGGGTGAGAGAGAGAAAGGACAGAAGGAGGGAGGGAGAGAGAGAGGAAGGGAGGAGGGAGGGAGGGAGGAAAGAAAAAGGAAGGGAGGGAGGAATAAAGAAAGGAAGGAAAAGGAAGGAAAGAAAAAGAAAGAAAGAAAGAAAGAAAGAAAGAAAGAAAGAAAGAAAGAAAGAAAGAAAGAAAGAAAGACACACTTGATCCCCAAAGCTTTATGAAGTAAAAGTATCCAAACCTTATGTGTAAAATATGTTTTAAAGAGACATAAAGATCACTTTAATGTACAAATTCCACACTCTTAGTGGAATGCATGATAATTGCCATGTTAGACATATTACCTTTCCTTCCTAACAATCATATTGCATCCAATCCTTGGCTGATCAAGAGTTGTGTGGCTATTGGTACCTATTAGAGTCATGGCTCTTGTTGCCTTCCTTTAACCATCTCTGCCAAAGATGCAACCATTGAACCAGAAGGGTGTAAATGGCTAATGGCTTAGCAATAAATAGTCTGGGAAGAAGATCATCAGTGCATGTCCTACGAAAATGACTGTCCAATGATAAGACAGAGAAGGAACAAAATTGTATTTATCAGTTCCTCCTCTTAGAGGACAACTATGATTTTTCTCTTTCTATTGGGTTCATGGTCAGCAGGGGGAGTCTTCATAAACATTTTTCTCACATTTTATAGCTAGGCACCTATGTTCTCCCTAGATCTAACTGCACAAGATTGCACATAGTTCTTAGTGATGAAAGTGGAGAGTGCAGAATGTGTTCTCACATTACTGAATCAGATGAATTCTTTATTATGGTCTTTAACTATTTTGAGAAAGTTTCAACAGAACAATACTAAATCTGAAAAGCTATGAGATTCAAATTAATTATAAGAACGTTGTAATCTTGGATAGAATAATGTTGTATTAATGCACTTCTAAAGTAAGATTTCAGATAAAGTTTTACCTGATCTAATACATTAAAGGTATAAAGGATGTTAAAAAGTAATACAAATACATGGATATAGCCTTTTATCCAATATACCTAATCAATTAAATCTTAAATTATTTAAAATAGAATGAGAAAGAGAAAGTAGAAGAAAAGGAACTAAAAAGTAATGTAGTATTGCCTATCTCTTTGTAACTTATATATGTCTTATCTGAATGGAGTCATGCTTTAAATGCTAGCAATGCAAATTTAACAAATCTGTATGTTATTTTGCAATCTTCAGGAGTTATCAATCATAGAATGTGTACTGCTCTGCTCCCATCACACACACGCACACGTAGAGCAAGAGTTTAACAGATTAACAGAGTTGGAAGCAGTGGTGGGTTGCTCCCGGTTCGGTCCAGTTCTGTAAAATAGGTAGCGGTGACGCTGTGACTGTTCTAACAGTCCCGGACCAAAGCCCCCCCGCATGCCCGTACTTACCTGTCCCTGCACGCAGTGTGCAGAGCGCGCTTGCGTGCATGCGCAGGAAGCTTTCTTTCAGCTTTTTTGCTTAAAAAAGTTGCCCATGCGCAGGAACGGTCAGCAGAGTGACTAAGCGATTTGAAAAGAACATCGACTTGGAAACAGGAAGTGAAGAACAGAACGGACAGTGAGGCCGACTCGACTGCTGAAAAGACTTGTTCTCCCGGGAGTAACAGGACAGAACTGTGCATTTGGGTGGAACAAAAAAAACCCCAAACCCTCACAGAGTTGTTTGCAGATAAAGTAGACTGAGCTTTTATTATTTCTCCTGAATGCATTCATCTACTTATTTTTTAAAGCAAGATTCCGGGTGACAACTAATAGTTTCCAGCTTGCCTTTCATGCTTCTCTTTTAACATCTTTCTAACATAGCTGGAAATAATGTTTGTTGTGTTGGTGTTAATACTACATTTTTCTTCTTAAGCCAAAGTATTAGATTCCACACAATTCACATAGTTTATATGGCTACTACTGGTTAAAAATGAAGCACTGGGATGCCAGTTGGAATAAATTGTATTTTTCTGCCAGATACCTCTTTAAGGAACCTATTACCTCAGTCACTAACTCTTCAGAAGAATCTCTCCAATCTGTTGCCTTGAACACTAACAACATGGTCAGTTAACTAACAACATGGCCAGAGTGTGAAGATGTTATGTTTTTATGACAATGCCACACATCTCCTATAACTAGGAAGGGCGCTTGTTAAATACACTTTGGCTTTTTATATATTTTTTAAAAAATCAAATTTGGAATAAGGCAGGATGATTTTACTTAATTATAATTTCATTCACCTTTCTTGCAGTAGCTTCTTGAAGCAATCACATAATAATTTCTTGAACCTGATTTAAATGTCCTGTATTTCTCAGTGTCAATTTAAAATAAAAAAGTCTGGGGATACTCAGTATTTACCCATCAACCCAAATCAAGGTCTATGATTTATACAAATTTTTAATCAAAAACAGGATATGACTTTTGGGGGGGAAAACCCTAAATAGATAGTTTTAATTGAGTATTTCCTTCAATTGGGTAAAGTGTAATCTTTATTAAAGGCAGGTTAGGAGCAGGAGGAAAACCTATGCAAATAGTGATAATTCTTTTTCAGCCTCCAAGGGTTCCAAAGTAATAAGTGAGTTCACACAGTGAAGATCCCTGGAGGTACAAGACCACTAGATTTTAATTATCATTATTCCTTTTTTTTTTAAGTGTGAAATAATACAGCACTGTCAATTTTCAGTGGTATGACCACAGAGAACTCTAAGAACCAGAGCAGTGTTTCTAACCTTGCCAACTTTAAAATGTGTGGACTTCAACTCCCAGAATTCCCCAGCCAACACACTGGGTGGGGCGTTCTGTGAGTACATCCATACATCTTAAAACTGTCAAGGTTCAGAACCATTAAGCTAGAGATAAATTTCATAGTTTAAAGACACTTAATGCCACCTGTGAGGGATCCTCATTTGAAACTTCAGTTTTCCAAATATTTGCATACATACATACAGCCACTAATAATGTTCATAATTGCCAAATTGAACTAATATGCCTCCTCTTGAAAACAAGGTTTGCATGTTCATTTGTAAACATTTTGCTTTAAAAAGCCATGCATAAATATAAATGGAGTAATAGGTATGGATCTAACAATGAAAAATATGGAACATCCCTCAGTAACCAATGACTATAAGCATTTCCGGGAACCTGATATGAATCACACCACTGAAGGATGTTCTAATGCCACACCAGTTTGTGAAATATCCAAGAACAGCCATTTTTATAACTTAGGTGCTTTATTTTGTCAGAAATAAATAGCTTTGCTTTTTTACCCTATGAGTCTTCAGCGTATAGAAAAAGAAAATTAATTTTTCACCAAACAAAAATTGATCCAGACAGTCTAATTCCTTTCATGAAAACCCCATTCTATAATTTATCTTTGGGAACAGTAGAATTTTTGCCATGAGATATTCCCATTGCAATATGTAGATATCATCAGTACAAAACAATTTATTCCCAAATTGCAAGCTCTGCTTGATCAGAATATGGGCTTAGTGCAAAAAAGCTGACTTCAGATTTAAGCTAAATAATTGCACTAAAAAACACGTGGGTAGATTGTAAAAAGTTTTTTTTAAGAAGTGGAGATGAAATCTCTAAAAAGCAGTAGCATTCTTATTAAAATGACCTTTTATTTACCAGCCTAGGAAGCATTCATAAATTGTGATTTGAAGAAAATTTTTCCTCATACTGCTACATAGGGAACTCACATTTTTAGAATGTTTTAAAAATCTGTTCAGACTATATGCAGTTAACAGCATGCACAGGAGTTATGTTCACACTTTTTCTGAAAAAGCTATTACTCAAAAAAAGCAAAGCAGTTATTTCAGAAAGCACAAGATGGAATTGCATGATACTCAATTACAAACAGAAGCAGCATGTGCCTTCATTCCTTTTGACACTTGGCAAATTTCATATTGTGCATGGGCATCTGACAAGTCAATATTTGGTTTTAGCTAGCCAAGCACATATGCAAGCAGATTGCCTTGGAGGAACACACAGATTTATGCAGTCAAAGTAAAGGCAGGTAGGAGGCAGGTAAGTAAACACACTATTCTTTTGCAGAAATGAGTCACATAAAGTTTGGGGACTGGTGAACCTGGACAGCTTTCAACCAAATGTTTTTAAAATAATTGTAATCATTTCACCAAATGATTAGAATCCTTGAGTCATCAGCTTATATTTATTTTTTTTGCATCTGGCTTATTTTCATAATGGGAATAATTTGTTTAGGCAGAAAAATCCACATTTTTGTACTACAGGTGGTCCTCGACTTATGACCACAATTAATCTCAAAATTTTTGTTGATAAGCAAGACAGTTGTTAAGGGGTTGTGTGTTCATTTTATCACCTTTTTTACCAGGGTTCTTAAGTGAATCACTGCAGTTGTTAAGAGAACTGTGTAATTACTAAGCAAATCTGGCTTCCCACATTGACTTTGTCAGAAGCCAGCTGGAGAGGTTACAAATGGCGATCACAAAGCCCTGGGACAGTGCAACTGTCATAAATACATGCCAGTTGCCAAGCACCTGAATTTTGATCACATGACTATGGGGATGCTGCAATGGTCAAAAATGAAAACTGGTCATAAGTCATTTTTTTCAACACTGAATGGTCACTAAATGAATGGTTGTATGCAAGTCACAGACAACCTGTACAGGCTATTGCAGTGGTGCAGTGTTTAACATTCCTCCTTTTTTCCCTATAATTGCCAACTTTCTAACAGATACCCAATAATGTTGTTTTCCACCAGTGATTCTTTTATAAATAAATGTCCTGTAACTGACATTTAACAATTAAGACTGTTGCAGATAGCTGATTTTTTTCTTTATTATATTATAGAACTATCAATATTACAATATAACTATAAGACAACTGAGCAAGGGGCAATGATTAGCAAGGGGCATTTTGAAACAGTAGGATGCTAGACATCTTTAAGGGTGTTATGTTTATAAAATATTTGCACTGATGTTTAATGAAGGGCGTATGAGAGAAATACATGAGATAGCTAGGCCAAATATGTCTCAAGAAGGTGTCAGTACTTCCCCAGCAATAATAGATAAATTACTACAGATTTATTTACTCTAAAACATTTACCAGGAATGAATGCTGTGTTATACTTCTACACACCAAAAATGGGGGAAAAAACACCTCAGCTAATGGGGGAAAATTATTGTCCCTGAATATATGCCAGATCTGTTCTTGATTAATTTTAAGGTTTTGTTTAAATGATGCCCTTGAAGCAGAAACTCTCATTTGCAATTTTCAAGGACAATGTTATTCAAGCCAAAAGAGAAAATACACACCATTCATCATATAATATCAATTCTCAATGTTTTCTTATTTTTACATAATATTCTCCAATAATAAACACAATGGAATAAACCATGCACACTCCTATTACTAACAAACTATTTGCAGCCCTTGGGGATGGATGGATGAATAAATAAATCGAGTGTAACAAACGTCTAAGTGCCAGAAATCTCTCCTTCAAATGCACAAAGTGATTACCTTAAGATAGATGCATTCATGTTTTTGATAGATGCACGTTCAAGAAACAGAAAGAAAAAAATATTGCTATGAAATGATGTTAGAAGACCAAACAATGCAAGAGGCACAGTAATATCACCTACAAATGAGTATGAAGTCATCCAATAAGACTGATCCACAATTAATGGCCATTGTTGAAGAATTAGAATTTCAACAGCAGTAAACAGAGGTGTTTATAATGAGCTACAGCTACTCACGGTGCTACTGTATTGAATTCTATAGTTTCTTTCATGTGTGTGTACTTCTAGCCCAAGCCATAATGATAGGAGAGAAACCACAGGGGGAAAAGATGATAGGGAAAAAGGAAAAAAAATGGGGCATTTCTTTTGTGCTAGGTTTCTATGTGAAGGAAATATTTCAGCTTTCTTTCCCCTTTGTGAAGAAAAGAAAAGAAAACCTGTCTCCCTTCTGCACAACTAGAATTGGGCAGAAAATTACAGCTGCTTGTACCTCCTCCATAAGCCCAGCGTATGGGCAAACAGGGAATAGGGGACTAATCATTACCAAAAAAATAAATAAAAAATGACTGGCATTCAAGGAAGGGTAAACTTCATTGCCTTTGAGTATTTATTAGTTTTCAGTTCTGTCCAAAGCTCTCCCAATGCAAATTCTACAAGAGAAGTAAACAGATTCCAGGTAGATATAACAGGAAGAGAAAAAGATCTAGTGAACTGGACATCTAATAAGAGGGAATGAATGGAACATTCCATGGAGACGGGTGAACTGAGATGCATTACTTACTTGACAGGCATTATACATCAACTGATGCTCCAATTTCTTTACTCCTAGAATCTGCTGGAACATCTCATATAGTTGTTCTTTGCTTAAGATGAGTTCAGATACAGCACTTAAAGCCATCCTATTGGATTGTTTGTACAGATCCTCTTCTCCCCTGTAAATGGCATCGTATTTGGCTATCCAAGAACTTAGCACAGTCTCTTTGCTTAATCCATCTATCTCAGGCAAGCTCCGGACTCTTTTTTCTATGTTCTTCTTAAAAACATCTCTGAAATCATTTGCTGAGCATCCACCACTGTGGACCATCCTAGCAACTCGGTCACTCTTGAGGAAAACCTTTTAAACAAAAGAAGAAAGACATTAGAATAAAGGTAGGTAAAAAGAAGAGACAAACAGATTTTTAAAGACTATTGTGCTGTGGAACAATTTTACTGCTTAGATAAGGAACCATCTGGATATTTCATATCAGCTAAAAACATCCTGGAAGCAGGCAGGAACAAACTATTTCCAGAGCACTAAAACAAGAAAAATCTCGTCATTCAACAGCTATTGATTTTAACTTATGCTGAAGAATTTTTTAAATCATCATGTTTCAGATAACTATATAACTATAACTTGCAATTGATCCAAATTATTCTTCTCATGTACTTTACCATTTTTCTAAAGAAATTACATATCTGAACCAAAACCTTTCTAAATTTACTTCCCTGAATGATTTTTCTATGACTGAGTCTGAACATAAATTCAAGTATCATTGGGAAGATACCTAACCAGGTCATTCCATGCATTCAAATTAGTTTCTTGAAAAGTACTTCAATAGTCCTTCTAGGATACCCTATTAGGTATACATGGTTCTTCTTCAAGACATTGGTGGAAAACAAAGGCCGGAGTTTTCTAAAGATACTCCCTATAAAAATAATTAAAGAATAAGGATTATATGTTTAGGCTATTGAATCTAATATGATTTTAGTAATAAGTAACAGAACAAATAATTCTATCTTAAACAAGACCTGATACCTGGATCTCCACCTGCAGTATAAAGATTTTGGTCCTTTCTCAAGCTCTTTTACAATGGACTACAAGTGGTCCTCAATGGAAATGGATTGTAATGGAACTTGCCCATCATGGTTGTAACTCATAAGCAAATCTGCTATGTGACCAACCTGATTTTACCACCTTTTTTGCAGCAGTCATTAAGCAAATCACCACAATTGTTAAATGAATGCTATGGTGGTTAAGCAGAGCAAGGGCTTGTTATGGGCATGGTTTTTCTGAAAATTGGAAATAAATGCATGTTTTTGGCAAAACTGTGATAAAATACAATCACACGACCATTGGATGCTGCAAATGGCCATAAATGCGTCCTGATTTCTGAGCACCCGAAGCATGTTCACATGACCATGGAAGAAGAAACTATCAGAACTTTGATGGTTTTTGTAAGTACCCTCTAGGTAGGTCCCTTAGAACTTCAAATAGAATAGAACTATATTGGCAAAGTGTGATTGGACACACAAGGAATTTGTCAGTGTATATGCTCTCGGTGTACATAAAGAATCATAAGGTACAATACTTAATGATAATCATAGGGTACAAATAAGCAATCAAATCATATTAGGAATAGTCAATATAAATCGTAAAGATACAAGCAATATAAAACAAGGATAGAAGCAACAAATGGGTACAATGAGTGATAGGAATGATGACAAGATTAATAGTAGTGCAGACTTAGTAAATAGTTTGACAGTGTTGAGGAAATTATTTGTTTAGCAGAGTGATGGCGTTCGGGAAAAATCTGTTCTTTTGTCTAGTTGTTCTGGTGTATAGTGCTCTATAGCGTCGTTTTCAGGGTAGGAGTTGAAACAGTTTTATGTCCAGGATGTGAGGAATCTGTAAATATTTCCACAGCCCTCTTTTTTGACTCGTGCAGTATACAGGTCCTAAACGGAAGGCAGGTTGATAGCAATTGTTTTTTCTGCAGTTCTAATTATTCTCTGAAGTCTATGTCTGTCTTGTTGGATTGTAGAACCAAACCAGACAGTTTATGGAGATGCAATGACAGACTCAATAATTCCTCTGTGGAACTGAATCAGCAGCTCCTTGGACAGTTTGAGCTTTCTGAGTTGGCACAGAAAGAACATTCTTTGTTGTGCTTTTTTGATGATGTTTTTGATGCTAGCTGTCGATTTTAGATCTTGCAATATGATAGAACCTAGAAATTTGAAAGTCTTTACTATTGATACTGTGTAGTCTAATATTGTAAGAGGTGGAAGTATGGAAGAGTTTTTCTTAAGGTCTACAACCAGTTCTACGGTTTTGAGTGTGTTCAGTTCCAGATTATTCCGGTCGCACCACGAGGCTAGTTGTTCAACCTCTCATCTGTATGCGGATTCATCATTGTCTTGAATGAGACTGATCACTGTTGTGTCATCTGCTAACTTGAGTACTAATAATTTATTATTGGTTTACATCATTCCTGCCAAGATGGATTTTGTCTTTGGCACTAGATATTATGATACATAGTCTACTTTTCTTGATAGTAGAGTTTCTGTGTCTCATTCTGATCCAAAATCAGAGAGAATGGTAATAGATGGTTTTGCCAAAATCTCAGTTCCAGATCTTAACCACTGAATCAGATTTGCTAGGGTTTTTATCCAGTTCCTACATTTATTTCTCTTATTGGAAACAGGTCTTGCCTAAAGCTTCCCGTTACTCCCGTGTGACACTTCTCCTGCATGAGCTGCACTGGTTACCGGTGGTCCTCCGGATCCACTTCAAGGTGCTGGTACTCACTTATAAAGCCCTACATGGCATCGGCCCAGGGTACTTGCAGGACCACCTTCTGCCTTCCTCCCATCGCCCCATGCGCTCACATAGGGCTGCCTTCCTCAGGGTGCCATCGGCCAGACAATGTCAGTTGGTGGCTCTCAGGGCAAAGGCGTTCTCGGTGGGCGCACTGACCCTCTGGAATGAGTTACCCACTGACCTCTGGATGGTCCCTGACCTCCAATCCTTCCATCATGACCTGAAGACGTGGCTGTTCCAACAGATTGGCTGGCTAAATTTCTTACTTGTTTTTTTTTTAAATTAATTTTAAATGCTAATTTAATTTTAATTCATTAATTGTTTATTATTGTCTTTTAATGTTGTGAGCTGCCCCGAGTCCTTTGGGAGAAGGGCGGCATATAAATTGAACAAAAATAAAATAAATAAATAAATAATGTCTCTGTAAGTAACTATGTATTTTATTCTTCCCATACCATAAGAAAACATGCCAACTAGTTGGAGATAGTGCCCTATTCTAATGTTAATAATCTTAACTTGTCTCAAACTTATCCATTCTTTCACTCATGCAAGTACTGAGGCCTGGTAGTTCAATTCCCAATCTGGTGGTCCAACCCCCCCCCCAACTTTTCATTGATACCTGCAACATTATCAAATCTATCCTTGCTTTTTCCCCTAACCATATATATCTTGATAATATTTTATTTAATTCCTCAAAAGTTCCTTGGTGGCTCACCTAATTAGTGCTCTGAACTAACTGTTCAGTTAGTTCCAGATGCCAGCAATTAGTGT
>JANHFM010003189.1:303916-314474 GCA_032468115.1 Grayia smithii
CTAGTGGGACAATTGACATGCTGAAAGTATTTTGGTAGTTCTTTCCTTAAGTTTGCCTTATTTAGATCTCCCAAAATGACCACTGAATCAGGGTATTTGGCTTCAGAATATCATGCAAAAGTTCATTTATTTCAGTAATGCAACTTAAAAGGTGAAACTAATATATGATATAGATTCATTACATGCAAAGCAAGATAGTTCAAGCCTTGATTTGTCTTAATTGTGCTGATTATGGCTTACAGCTCATGAAAAAACCTCAAAAAAAGCATTCTGCGCATACGCGCTCCGCGCAGAGACCGGTAAGTACGGGCACGCGGGTGGGCCAAGCTCCCGGTTGCGGAGAACCGGTTCGGTGACATCACAGCGTCACCGCTACTGGATTGCGTGAACCAGCCCGAACCGGGATCAACCCACCACTGCTGTAAACCCACTACTTCTCCCCAACTGTCTCACAAATATTACCCAAACTATTTTAAATATTGATTTTCCAATTTGTGACTTTGTATTGTTCTTGATAAAAGTATATTTACAAGCTTTGTTGCAGTTAGCAAATAGCTAAATGTTTATGGAGATTCTCAGTCATCCAGGTCACAGTTGTCCCAAATGTGTTTTTTCAAATGGCAATTGGACTTTCTTGGTTTTGCTTGAACACATTTCACTTCTCATCCCTAGGCTTCCTGAAAAAGCACCTCTGGGATAGTTAACAAACAGATTACTTGCATTTGAGTTTTAAATCAAGTTTAGTGTTACATAGAGGTTTTGACACACCGGCACTCTGCATGTGTTTATTTTGATGTTACATGTTTTGCTTAGACTTAGTCATATATCCAAACATTAGCTGTCAGATTGTACTGGTCGTGATATCCAGTTGAGAGAAGTTAGTAAAGCTATTTCACTGTCACAGAAAACCAAGGAATGCTGAATAACTTGGGAAAAGACACTGGGAATAAGCAGAGCTCTACGAAAGCTAAAGAAAGTAATTCCCTGAAATACACTATGGAATAACTGCCTCCTTTCTTTCAAATCCCCCTTATGTTTGAAGTCTTGTCCCATTATGTCACAATCACACTGGTCTCACTGACTTCATAAGGCATGTGGTATGTTATATCCAATGAAATGCCTGGGTGCTTCATCCAATCACATGCATGTTCTAACTTGAGTAAGTCTATTAAGGAGGACTGTACCTTCATCATTCTTTAGTCCCCTCCTTTTTCTGCCACCAAAGCAGTCAGAAGCTCAATTAGTGCTTCAGTGTATTATGTCCAGTACTATACAAATGTAACCCTAAAAAATTCTATTCCGTTGTCATTTAGAGTAGCAGAAGAGAAAGCTTTGAAATATAACAACTATATAAGCAAAATGCCATGTAGATTCTGAGCTCAGAGCTGATAATTATCTTTTAATGAAGGTTGAAAACAACATTCCAGAAGCAGCTATGCCTAATAAATATCATTCTCATGGTTGAGGTTTCTGAACTACTTGCTCCAGGGTGATGATTATCTGCATTGGTATCAACCCTCTTTCCCCCCAAAGTACACAGGGTCAGCTTATTTGAACAATGGCAATTTCATACCCTTGAATATAAAAATACTGTAGAAATTCTGCATTTTCAAGAGGGAGCTAGGGCAGTGATGGCTAACCTTTTTGTCATCGTGTGCCGAACACATGCACACGTGCACGATAGCATGCATGCGTGCCAGCACCCATAATGCAATGTGCCCCCTGCGCATGCACAAATGACCCCCATGCTCTCCCACCTCCCACGCATTTGCACATGATCTCCCCCGCTCCCCTCACCCCCGTGCATGTGTGTGCAACCCCTGGCCCCCATTTTTGGCCTAGCAGACCTCCCTGCAGCCTCCTGGGTCCAAAAATGGGCCGTGGGGAGATGGGCTGCACTCCCACCCCACATTTTTGGCTTAGCAGGTCTCTCTGCAGCCTCCTGGGCCCAAAAATGGGCCGGCAGTGGGGCTGCACCCCCATGCATCCTAAAAATCAGCTGGCTTTTAGGATGCGCACACGGCACAAGTATGGTGGAGCTGAGCTGGGTGACGGCTCGCGTGCCTGCAGAGAGGGCTCTGCATGCCAGCTGTGGCATGCATGCCATAGGTTCAACATCACGGAACTAGGGTATCTTCTCTACTTTCAGTTGATATAGCTGTCTCCTTGGTGTGGTTTTGTTTCTGTCTCCATTGCAATTTCTCACTTCTAATAGGATCAGCAGATGTGCACTTGTGCCAGTTTGCCTTTGAGTATTCCCCTATATTAAGAACTATGTAACCTTAGTTCTTGCTTTTTGTTTCTTTGTATATGTAAGAGACCAGTGACTCATTAGAACATGCTTGCTTTGTAAAGTAAAGTAAAAAAATATATATTGGTTCCTCTTCAGCTATTGGTATTATTAGGTGAGATTTCCATCACAGTTGTCATACAGATAGCATTTACATTATACTGATGATCTAGTATATTTTCAGGTCAGCAACATCCTGCCTTCTCACTCTCAACAAAGAAATTGGATATTTGTAGTAGGAGACTGAAAAACCATAAAGTCCATGGTTCCTGTTCTTAAACAATGCAGAATTGCATATGGAGATCTAAGTTTTAAAATGGCTACTGAATCCAAGCCTCTTGGGCTAACATGTATATAAGAATAAAAGCAGCCAATGGAATATACATTTTCTTGACTATAGTAAATAGTCAAATTTTATTAAAAATAAAAAGATATATTTAAATACATTTTTAAATTAGCAAAACATTAACATAAATTATGAAATACAATTAGAAAAAACAGTGGTTAGTTAATTTATCTCATTTTCACCATCCGTTTTAGCTGAAATTCCAAAAATGACTACTGTAGTCCTCAACTTACAACATTTGTTTAGTGACTGTTTAAAGTTACAACAGCACTGAAAAATGTGGCTTATGACCAGTTTTCACACTTAGGACTGTTGTAGCATCCTCAAGGTCACATGATCAAAGTTCAGGCACTTGTCAACTGGCATATATTTATGACAGTCGTGCTGTCCCAGGGTCATGTGATCACCATAACTTTCCAGCCAGTTTCCAACAAAGTCAATGCCAGATTCGTTTAAAGATTGCTTTTTTCACTTAACAACTATAGGGATTCAATTAACAACTGTAGCAAAAAAGGTCATTGCTTAACAATGGAAATTTTGGGTTCAGTTGTGGTCATAAGTGAAGGAATACCTGTAAATTATCATCCTAAAACAAAATAAAAACCATTCTAAATTGTTAGGAATTTAATAATTGTAGCTGGAGTTTTTCAAAATCCAAAACTTAAAATATCAAACTCCAATTTCCAAAATCACATTGGATATTTTTAATATTGTCATAAAGCAAACAAGCTAAATAGAATCAAAGGTACTGTTTTATTTCACACACCTTAAGCTCAATCTTTAACAAGGTGATCAAGATCGAAATAATCATTTGTCCCCAGACTGAGCTTTATGAATTCCTGCAGGTACTTCTGGACAGATGGCTTCATTAGGAGAATTTATACCAGAAGATGCTTCATTTGATAGCTGAACACCGAATGGTTCTACTGTAGCTGCAATCCTTTCCACATTTCCAAGCATGTTCCACTTACACACAGGACACGTTTGGTGCTTTAAAAGCCAAGGATCAACACAGATTTTGTGGAAAAGATGCCCACAACATAAAATACGGGCTACATCTTTATGCTTGTACATTTCTAAACACACTGCACAGTTGTCTCCATTTGATCCAACTTCTTTGTCATCCTCTTTTAATGTACGAAGCTCAAGATGATTGATGGCTTTAGTAATATCAAGCTCCTGCTGGCATCTCTGTATCAAATTCCTTGTTCTCCGTAGCTTTCCAGCACAATAAAAAGTGCAATATGCCACAGCTACAGAGGAAAGAATAAAAATGGTGCCCATATAACGGGTTAACCATGGGTTACAGTGCTTTCCAACATCAATGGTTGCCATCACTTGGATGCCATTCTGAATTAGATGCAGAAGATCCGTGCCTTTCAGATTGCCAATCATAACAGCCACAGGGCCTTCCTTCCCAAAGTTAAGCATGGGAAACACATTGTTACCTGTACCAGGATAATTATAGATGATCACACCAACTGCTCCCTTTTCTGCAGCCACACTTATTTTTTTTGTAAATGAACAATGCCCTCTTATGATGAGTGCTATCCAACATCCTGCATTTCCTGACTTAAAATTTGTTACAGAACTACAAGCATTTTGATGGGGCTCCTCTGCAGCTATTACGATGCCGGACACCTTCTTCAAGGGTGAGGCTTTGGCAAACACTCCGTTTTCTGCAATCTCCCATACAGTCCGATTCCCAACTTGAAATGATATATTAATATTAGCAATCCAAAAGCTGTCAGCTTGCGAACTCTGCAGGTGGAGCCCAAGGCAGATGCCAAGGTATAAAAAGCACAATGGTTTTAACTTTTTTCTTTCAGTGGCAGCCCCAAATAAATTCATCCTGACATCTGTTAAGCAGTTCCAGAGTCAATAACTCAAAGACAACAAAAATCATCAGCACATCAGAACTGAATGGTATTTCCAGCGAGATACCAAAAACCCATCTCAAAAATTCTGGAGAAACAAGCTGAAGGGTCTATCTGCAAGTATGTTGCTTAGATAAAGATTTCTTACAGAGAGTGAGAGATTTTTTTCTCTCTCCCTCCAATGAAGTCATTTATTGTTAAGTAATGAAATTGTGACATCATTAACACTTTGCCAAGCAGGACTCTTGTGCTTTATCTTATATAAAATTACACTGTTTAAAAACAAATTAACTTTTGGATATAAACACAATTTTCACAAACCACAAGATAAACAGTATCTATGATACTCTGTACTGAATGTCTTGTCATATAATGTGAATATGCCGAATGTGCAGTATTGCATTTTAAAGTTCAATAAAGTACCTTTAAAATTGCTTAGCTTTTTAAGCTCAAACAAGAACAGCTAACCCTAACCTAACAATGTTAACCTTTAATTCAGCAGCGTCTATAGATATTCCTACATATATACCAATATTGTTCTATAGTTTCGATAGTTTGTTTTGTTTTTGAGCAGATGAAGAAATATACAACTGATAAGATCTGAAAATATTAGGGCTATGCAATTCCTTGCAGAGAAGTATTTTGGAATGCCCAGAGGTGTGTACAAATATCTATTAGGGGTGTCAAACTCACGTCATCATGGTGGCATCACGTGATGTTTCGGGACTTTTTTCCCCTTTGCTAAACCAGGCATGGGTGTGGCCCACTCGTGACACTTCTGGCCCGCAGGCTGGGAGTTTAACAGCCATGATCTATTCTTAAAATATTTAAAGTCTGCATTTTTTTCATTCTCAGTGGCTGCTTGGATACCACTCCCTACCATCTTTGGAAAAATAGGCATGCACAATGCCCTTTTGCTTTGCTGGAAAGAACCAAACAACACAAGCAAGATGTACAGCCATGCTAAAACAGCTGGATGCTCTTCTGAAGCAGCCTTGAGGCTAGAAAAAGATGTGGCTGCTTTAACTATTTTCTGAAAAAGCTCCTTCATATCTTCTGAAGATATGTTCCCATATCTTCTGAAGCACTTCTTTGCAAAAAGTTGCAAATATGAAAATATTATGTGTGTGTGTGTGTGTGTGTGTGTGTTTGTATGTATATATAAAATAAGAAGACAGGAATGATTATTTGGTTAGAAACTGACTATCTCTTCTTTTCATGTCTGAAAAGAGGATGCTTATTTCTACACATATTGCATATATAGCAGCAGAGATTTTTGCCAAACTGCTTTGTTTTCTTTTTACAAAAAGACAGAAGTTTAGAGTTGGCTTGGTGGACTTTGTTCAAATCTGGGAACTGCCATGATACTCAGTGAGACTGTCTTTACTGCTAATTCTGAACATTGATAGCTGACATTTCTCAAGATATCCTAATATGTAACATTTTTAAAGGGTAGAAAAGAACAACTGAATATGATGTTCAGGTTTTAAAGAGGCAGGGACTCAAAACATAAATGAGGGAAATTAAAAATTTATGGAAGAATGAACGGTGGCATATGTTTTACCCTTGAACTTTGTAACAGGAAGAGTTTTATATAGTACTTGCATACAATAAGAGTTTCACAGACAATCTTTCCATTTTTAGCAAAAGCAAGTTGTTAAATTCAAACCAGTAGAAGTTGGCAAAGCATTTTCCTAAGCAAAAGTTTTTGGGTTCCTTACAGGGTTCAATATTTTTCCTTCCTAAGGAGAAATGTTCAAATTCTCTCTAAATAAAATCTACTTGCAGCTGAGGATATGCAGATGTAGGCATGAAGATGTGGAATTCAACTTATCTTGAAAATTTTTGACATGCACTGATGTTTTATATCAGGACAATCACTTGTGCTGATACACATTATTTATTTCAAATTAATATGCATTCATACTGTAATATTGTTTTTGCCTACATAGATTTCTTAGTTTTCCCCTCAAGACAGAAATGATACGCTATTAGAGATAATGTCTCTTTTAACTGACTTTTCATTTTCTGAATAAGAAATTACCAATAATTCCACAGCATTTTATTAACTGTTTAAGTGTTTTTGTGAGATGGGACGGGGGAGAATAACAAATTATTGTAAATTGTCCAGATACATTTAGGTGAGATTGGTGATGTAGAAATTTAGTAAATAAATACTATACTTTCCAGTGGCAAGAAAAATCATAGCAGCTAAGTTATGTCAAACCTAAAAATATTAAGTTGTAACATTCTTCTGCATTCTTAAGTTCTTTCAGGGTACTTGTTTTAACTTATTCTTGCCCATTGTGGGCCTTCCAGATGAATTGATCTTCAATACTCACTGGGTTTGCTAATGAATGTAGCTACTGACACTAGTTTGGGGAAAGATAACGTTTTAACAGTTCATATAAAGAACATATGTGCTTCACTTCTAGAATTATCAAATAATAAATACTGCAATGTAGTAGGACCCATTTTGGAGACTAATGTGAAGTTGCTCTTGAAAACCCTTCCAACTACCTGTCTCACTGGAAGAATGAATATAGCAGAAGGTAATGGCTTTAGTTAGTACAATAGAAATGGAAGAGAAACTCCCATAGATGGACACTTTCCATTAGTATGATCTTACAATTAAGAAAATAACAAGAAAAGAAAAGAAAAGAAAAAGATTTCATCTCCAAATAAATCATGACCTATGTTATTTTTCAGAAGTTATGTCACTTGGGCAAGATTGGAAATGTGATGCGAGAATTTTCTATAGAGTTTGGGTTGGAATCTTTGTCTATTGGGTATTGTTGAGTGCACCAACCAAAATTTAGCTACAGTCTACCAAATCTGGTACTCTGCCCTCTGAAAAACTAGTTTCCTTTCCCAATATGTGTAGCTCCTATCCATAACTGTCTGTCCCAAACAGAATTCAGAAGAATTCTTTTTCCTTTTGGAACTAACACTAAACTGAATTTTTAATATTGTATGGACATGTTTTAAGGGATGTAATGGGCAGTAAAATTCAAAAGCCCAATTTCTTTAACCAATGCTAGATTTTCATTACCCCCAAACAGCCTGTATTATTGGCTTAGCTAATATTCTCAAGAGCTACGTATAAAATAGCTGTATATCAGTAGCCAATTCCTGGCACACTATGGTGAATCTTTTGGCTTCAGCATGTCCAAAATTCAGAAAATGCCTAACTTAACTCTCTTGGCTGTCCCCCCCCACCCCCAAACAAAAGAGAAAGGATTCTCTATTTCCCCCACATCTAAGCCACCCCGAACAGCATCATTTGCTGGCTGCACCAAGGCTGGGGCTGAAGACCTCAACTTCAGCCCTAGTGTCACTTCTGCCAGCCAAATAGGCCTCCTTGTACAGTTTAATGCAATTGCCCCCACAGCCCAGCACTCCCAGGATCTGGAGAGCATCATTTATCTTCAGGCGGTGTTCTCTTTCTGTTAATAGGTCCCTGTGACCTAACTGTGACTGCCCTGGGTTGCTCAAGGTCTTAATTCTTGAAGCAATGCTCTTCCATGGCCTCTGCAACCTCCAAAAATCACATAACAGGAGATACTTTCAAGAATAGTTATTGGGTACTGGTCAGGGGTGGGTTCTACCTACCTTTACTACCGGTTCTCTTCGTGCACGCGTGCGAAAGCCAAAATTACTAAACTTAAAATATTTATAAGAACAAATTGCAAAAAAATGTAAGATTTCTATATAATGGCATGTGATAGGCTACATGTTAGATTATTTTCATGATTAGCAGCAAAAAATCTATAAGTTACTGTTCTGTCTGATGCTCTCCCAAGAAATGGTGAGACACAGTCAGGGTTCAACTCTTTTATTCAGCCAAAGGATATCACAACGAACAGAGTAAACTGGCTAAACCTCTCCCTTATATAGGGAGCTAGCCTGACAGGCAACCAATAGGAGGGTATTATTTTTCCCTCCGAAATCATAGCCAATTATTTTGAAGTTTGGAGTATTATGCCTTTTCAGGACATAAAAAAAATGTTCCCTGTTTTCTCTTGGCATTATGCCTCTGACCCACCCCCCTAAATACCTTTCTACGCTATCCGTTATCAAATACAGGACGGCATTTCGAAAGGCTCGCTTTAATGTGATTCCCTCAAACGTCCTAGATAGCAGGCTTTCAGGGGGTGTAAAGCCCACCTATTGTTCATATGATGGCCGATCACCGGAATCGCTGCTCCACATTGCATTTACATGCCCCCATTATCGGGAGGTAAGAGCAGAACTTGTCTCTCCCATTTGCTTAAGATTTCCTGGTCTACCCGAAAATCATAGTCTTCGCTTTTTACTCCAGGACACTGACTCTGAGATTACATTAAAAGTAGCAAACTTTTTTGCTGAAGTCTTGGCAGGTAAGAGCCGTGGGAAGGGACGGGTGGGACCTATTGATTAAGATCAGTTACACTGTCTGTTTGTGATTAAGTTATCCGCCGATGTGCGGATTTTATGCAAATTGTAACATAGTATTCTTAAATAATTTTGATTTATCATGGCCCACACAGCGTGGTTTGAATTTTGCAGTGGATGGTCTGTGTGGTTGGAGGGCGGATCCTGTTGCCAATTTCGACCACTGCTTCCTATTTTGTGCTTGGGTTTGGTTGTCCACTTGCTGCATGTTCTGTTTGTTTTCATCCTTGGTCTACGACCGTAATAAAGTTTCCAGTAAAAGGCCTCTTCCCAAGACCAGTTTTCATCCAGCAATAGCAACCCACTCTCTGCTCTCAATGAACACTTGCATGATATTCAGCAACAAGCCACAACTACCCAGCCGGTTAACATCCACGATCTAGAAGTGACACGTGTGGAGTAAGAAACGGAACCATTGTCCTCACAAACGCAACAATTCTTCCTTAAAACAAAAGTGGGGAGTGAACTTTCATGTCCTGCAATTCCATATCTAATGTCACCTTCCCAAGCGAAAAGAGGGACTTTCTCTTGATGAGGTCCCTTTTTTTAACGTGCCGTTGGACTCGATCTGTTTCACACCCCAATAGGCAGAATTCCCTGTTCTCAGCTGATCACAGGATCCATTTTATGTCTGGACATAGAAGGTCACCATAAAATACTCCCATCGACAGGAGTTGCGTTACATTTCCATTGCCTGCATGTACAAAGTGTTTTAATGAAGGAAATAACATATAAATCAAAGAAAATATGACTTGTGAGAGCCGTTGCTCAGCATGCCTGAATCTCCACCCCACCCCCCCTGAGTTAGACCCAGAATCATTAAAGGAGCTGACCAAGCTGCTTAAACTTTCCCCCCCAATGAACTGGATCTTGAAGTGAGTGGAGTGGAGTGGAGTCCAAGCAGAGGCAAACATTGTTCAACGCTTCAGACGGCTCTGAACTGAAAGGTGAGGGGGGTCAAAAGATCAACGGAAACCCCAGAAGAAGGGAGACCACCTCTTTAGGGCAAGTGGACAATGCAGGTCACGGAAGAGGGTAGGTCTTCCCCCGTTTCCTTTGCCAGAACCTGCAGGTATTTGACAGTAGCCATCCATACACCTGGGACTGATTGGCCTGCTCAGCAGTTGAAACACGCAGTCAGCAAGTGATTCCTAACCTGCAATCTCCAAGACCCAACCTGGATGAGTCTTTCACCTCTTCACCAGCAAGGATTTTTATCGCACAACCATCAGTCATTCAATCTCCAAAATGTCCTTGTTTCCAACACTCCATCACATCCAACAGAACTGGACGTCCACCTGGATGTCCGTCTCCTCCTTTTGGGCCAAGAGCAGCTTTCCAGTCCATCCCTCAAGCAGCACCTGCCCAAAGCCATGCCATGGATGTCACAGGACACAGTCCTCCAGCAGCCATCAACCAGAAAGTCCTAATAGCCAAGTGGCTTCCTGACATCAAAAGGCTTGAAATACCAAAGCCATGCCATGGACCTCATAGGAGACAGTCTTCCAACAGCCATCAAACAGAGCTAAGAAAATAAAAGGCCTCTTCCCAAGACCAGTTTTCATCCAGCAATAGCAACCCACTCTCTGCTCTCAATGAACACTTGCATGA
>JANHFM010003189.1:412145-426561 GCA_032468115.1 Grayia smithii
AATTGAAAAGCCAGAGAGGGAAAAAATTAAATGAATGAAGGGTTCATTCCAATCTCTAAAATATATATGGTAGTAATGGTACCCTTGTATAGGGCTGTTCTTTACCCCACCTCACTTCACTATGACTTAATCTTAAATGATTGCAAAAATAAAAAAAGACTTTAGAGAATTGTCGTGGCCAATTAGAAGTTCTATTCCAAAGCTTCCACCAGGTGGGGTATGGAAGAGTAAACAAAATATTTTTTAAAATTTTTTACTGATAGAGATAAAATGATAGAAGGGGCAGACGTTATAGGGACCCTAGGAAGAGTGACCATGTCATATTAGAATTCAACATAATGCAGACACAAGTCAAACTAGTGTTTTAGACTTTAACAGAATTGATTTAAACAAACCAAGAGAGAGATTAGGAAAGATTCCATGGATGAAAATCCTAAAGGGAAATACAATTCAGGAAGTTTGAGAAAGTCAGAAAAATGAAATCATTAAACTCCAATCAAACACAATACCACAGAAAAAGAAAACAAGAGACCCCAGACGAAACCAGCATGGCTGCATAAAGAATTCTTTGACAAACAGAGAAAAAAGCCAAGCATAAAAAATGGAAAGAAGGAAACATAACCAAAACAGAATACTAGCAAACAGCTCAAAGGATGGAGTCAGGAAGGCTAAGGCTCAGAATGAACTAAGATTTGCAACAAATGCCAAAAATAACCAAAAAAAAGTTTCTTTCAATATGTAAAGAACAAGGAAAAAGTCAAGGAAATGATTGGTCTACTAATGGGAGAAGTTGACAAGAAGGATATGGGCAGCAGGGAGAAGGCAGAACTGCTTAATACCTTCTTTGCCTCTGTCTTCATGCAAAAAGAAAAAAAATACTCTAACCTATCAAAAGCACCACTGGAAGACAGAACAGGAATGCAGGTCAAAATAGTCAATATGTTTGTTAAGAAAATGCCTATGCACCCTAAAGGTAAAGGTAAAGGTTCCTCTCGCACATATGTGCTAGTTGTTTCTGACTCTAGGGGGTGGTACTCATCTCCGTTTCAAATCTGAAGAGCCAGCGCTCTCCAAAGACCTCTCTGTGGTCATGTGGCCGGTACAACTAAATGGCAAAGGTGCATGGAACACTGTCATCTTCCCACCAAAGGTGGTCCCTATTTTTCTCCTTGCATTTTTACATGCTTTTAAACTGTTAGGTTGGCAGAAGCTGGAACAAGTAATGGGAGCTCACCCTGTTATGTGGCACTAGGGATTGTATGTATTATAATCCATATAATATTATAATATATAATCCATATAATATAGGGATTATAGGGATTATATATAGCAATTATATTATATAGATTATAGGGATCTATGCACCCTAGATGAGTTCAAATCACTAGGACCATCCCAGTGTTTTGAAGCATGTGATCTCAGAACCATTGAACATAATCTTTCAGAGCTCCTTGAGTACAGGGGAACTGCCAGAGGACTAGAAAAGAGCTGATGTAGTTCCAATCTTCAAAAAGGGGGAAAAAGGTGGATCCAGGAAACTACAGATCAATTAGCTTGACATCAATACCCAGGAAAATCCTGGAAAAGATAATCAAACAGGAGATTTGGGAGCATCTACAAATGAACAAAGTGATTACCAAAAATCAGCATGGTTTTGTTAAAAAGATATCATGCCAGACAAACCATATTGACTTCTTTGATAAAATGATTAAATTAGTGAATCAGGGAAACACTGTAGAAATGGTATACGTAGGTTTAGTTAAGTGTTTGACAAAGCAGACCACAACCTGCTACTTGATAACAGAACAATGTGGAATAGACAGTACCATCACCAGATAGATTCACAGTTGGCTGACCAACCACACTCAGCATGTAGTTCTCAACGGAACTACATCTATATGGAGAGAGACATGCAGTGGGGTACATCAAGGTTCTGTTTTGTGGCCAATGCTCTTCAACGTCTTCATCAATGATCCATATGAGGAGATAGAAGGTGAGCTCATCATATTTTCAGACAACAATAAGTTGTGGGGAATTGTTACAAGTTTGGAGGTTAGGCTCAAGACTCAAAAGGATATTGACAGGCTTGATCATTGGGTCATAGCTAGCAAGATGCAGTTCAGTGATGAGAAAAAGAAGGTCCTGCACTTAGGCAGGAAAAACCAAGTCCAAAGATAATAGAATAAGTAATACCTGAATCAACAGTAGTAACTGTGAGAGAGATCTAGGTTTCCTAGTAGATTATTACTTAAGTATGAGCCAGCAGTATACCACAGATGCCAAAAAAGCCAGTGCAGTCCTGGCATCAAAATCATGAGAATTGATAGTACCACTTTATACTACACTAGTGAGGCCATATTTTGAATACTGTGTCCAATTCAAGTCACCATGATAGAAAAAAGATGCTGAGACCCTAGTAAAACTTCAAAAATGATCAACTAAGATAATAAGGGCTCTGCAGGATAAACCATACTAGGAACAGTTATGAGAACTAGGTATGTCTAGCCCAGGGGTCGGCAACATTAAACATTCAAAGAACCATTTGGACTCACTTCCCACAGAAAAGAAAACACCGGGAGCCACAAAACCCTTTTGACATCTAAAATGAAGGTAACACTGCATTTATCATTTTTTACCTTTATGCTATGTATTAAAAAAACGATATTGTGTTGCATTTATGAAATCAATGACCTGCTACAGAGAAAACAAATTTTTATTTCTGCATACAACAAAAACATTTTGAACTCCGGAAAAAAAAAGATGAGTCGAAAAGCTCAATAAATCACATGCCGGCAGGTGTCGCACATTGGCAGTTGTGATGCATATTTTGAGCGACGGAGCCACAGCAGAGGGATGAAAGAGCCACATGCGGCTCCAGAGCTGCGGGTTGCAGACCCCTGGTTTAGCCTAACAAAGAGAAGAATTAGGGGTGGCATGATGGCTATCTTCTGGTACACAAGGAGCTGTGACAAAAAGGTGGGGGTTGACTTATTCTCCAAAGCTCCTGAGGATAGGACAAGAAGCAATGGGTGTAAACTCATTAAAGAGAAGTCCATCCTAGAACTAAGGAGAAATTTCCAGACAGTGAGAACAATTAATCAATGGAACAGCTTGTTTCCCAAAGTTATAGATGCAATATTGGTGGAGGCTTTCAAGAAAAGGGTGGACAACCATTTGTTTGGGATTATTGCCATGGACAGGGATTAGAAAACCTCTAAGGTCACTTCCAATCCTATGATTCTATGATTCAATCAAAGTACAAACTCCACAGAAATCCATGCTTGCCATTTGTGATAGACATGATACCTTCTGTTTTTAGAAAGCTAAAGACAGAGATTGTAATATACAAACTGGAAAGTGTTAGCAGCTGGCACTTTTGAATTTCACAAGAGAGCCACTCCATTTATCATATTGTCAGGAAAACAGAATAAACAGCTACAATATGAAACTTGTTGAAAAAATTGCTAGAGGCTTCTCAAGATATCAGGGAGAATATTTATAGTACTCAGAGAGCTAGACCTGTGTGTTTGCTTCCATCTGTTCTGTCTGAATAAATGTAAATAAGTAAATATACTTTTAATATCCAGTCATTTCTCTCATAAAACAATGTGAAACTCAGTTTACTAGCAACTTTCATATTTGAAACAGGCCTACATCTAGATTTCTCTGAGGTCAAAATGTTTTATATCATAATATTGGAAACTAAACAGCGTGTCAGGATAGATGAATAGATTTTAAACATGTTAATATTCATATTCTTTCCTATGTTGTTTATTAATGTATTCTTTTTGCCCTGTTATTATTTTGAGAGTGTGCATGTATGTATATGTGCACACATATGTACACATACACACACACAAACACACATTATAGCAGTATAGCAATAATGAAGTTGGGAGTAGCCTTTAATTAATGAGACAGTAAGACTTTTCATTGATTGGTAAAGGAAAAATTAACTAGAACATTGCACATTTCTATAACAAACTTTTTCAGTTTTACAGGATGGGGAAGACAGCCAGATTTTCTGCCGCATTTTTGTTAAATGGGGTTGGTGGTATACAGTATTATTTATATACCATTGAAACCAGTGGTGTATTCACTTATCTTCTCTACCGGTTCACTCCTTTTTCCTGTTCCAGACTTTCTCAGTCTTAACAACTTGAGATATATAGACTTCAGAATGCTGGCTGAGGTTCAAGTACTTTACATTTGCCAAGATTAAGAAATACTATCTTATTATTGCATTATCACCTTCACTAAGAAGACAATAAAATAAAGGTATGGGGGGAATAGCTTTTTGAAAGGGAAACAAATTGTGTTTAGTTCAAATTATATCTGAGTAGTAAAAAATTAATTAATCTTGTATATATATCTGTATTTTGGTAGCATAATTATACCTTAGTCTTCCATTTGCCTTCATGGTTAATCTTCCCAGAGATTTACATGCACACTTTTTTCACTTCAATACACAGACTTTGAAATAGCAAGATATACTTACCAGTATTTCACTAGCACTGACATTTACAAGAAAAACAGTTTTAGATATTTTTAGATAATTGACATCACTTAATCCAATTTGGCTTTTGTCCAGACTCTATAACAAACTGGGCCATTGCTCTGGTGAGGATAATTCCAACATATTCCTGGAATAATTTTAATGCCTTGAAGAAGAAAAAAAACCCTAATACTAAACTTTAACATTTGATTATAGAATAGTTCTCCCATTAGCAAGATCATTAATATGTGTAAAATAAACAATTTTATGAAGTAGCCAATGTTAATTACAGGTAGTTCTCAACTACCATTTGTTTAGCAACTATTAGAAGTTATAACAGCACTGAAAAAAATGAATTACAGTAGATCTTAACACTTAGTAATTATTGCAGCATCCTCATGGTCATGTAATCAAATTTTGCGTGCTTGGCAACTTTATGACAGTTGCAGCATCTTGGAGTCATGTGATTGCCCTTCATAACTTTCTCAGCCAGTTACTGACCAGCAAAGTCAATGAAGGGAGCTGGATTTGCTTAATAAATGCACAACTCACTTAACAACTGCAATGATTGGCCTAACAACCATGGCAACAAAAAAAAAAAGTAAAATAGGGCGAGACTCATTTAAAACTGCCTTGGTTAACAATGGGAATTCTAGTTCCAATTGTGGTTGTAACTTGAAGACTACCTGTATACAGCTTCTAGACATATAGTCACATAATAAAGTCTTGTATAGTATGTGGGAGAAGACTTTTTCAACTAACTGAAATAGCAATGAACAAAAGTTACAGTTATTTTTTTACTGATATGTTATGTAGGATTTTTAAATTCTGATCTGAAAATATAATGTCAATCAACAGGTAAAAATTTCTATTCTGTTTTTGCACACACTCATTTATATAACCTGCAACATACAATAGCACCATCTAGTAGCCAATGACACATTTCATACTTATTTGACACCTGTCGGATTTTATATTTCTTCTACACACAGTTTTATTTTCTTGTCCTCTCAAAAATGTATTTTAGCATGTTAAAATGTAATAATGGTCTAGTTTCTTAAAACTGTAAGGCACACTATCAAAATGTAATTTTTTTGTGCTAATTGGCTAAATAAACTGGCTTAGGCACTCTGTCAAAGGCACATATTTGTTTAATGTAATATTGGATATATGGATTATTGCTGACAAAATTGTTTCTATTTAAAGCAAAATTTGGTTAGCTTTTTGAGTGGCTTGACAGAGCCCATGTAGCTGTCTTACAGCTGTGATAGTCTGATCCTTTAATGAAGACAAGCCCTTGCTTTGAACAGTGATGAGAAATTGTAACCTTCCTTGGAAGTAGATTAGCTTAGATCTTTAAGGAGGAACCCATCCTCTCCATATGAGATTATTTTCATGCCAGAGACAAAAAATGAGTACCTGATGAGTACGGGACCCTGTTGATTTTCCATCTGTTGCATGATAGTTGAGAGGCATCAAAGGGAGAACGCCTTTGGAAAGGAACATAGGACAAAAAAGTTGCAAGTGCTAGTTTCCAGCATAAATATTACCAGTGCAATTGTATTATTAATTGAGAAAAATCGAATGCATTGCATAAATTTCTCAATAGACCCAAAGGGTAGCCTGAAAATACTAGATTAAATGGTGTTTATGATTAAATGATCATACTTATGTATAATTACAAAAACATTGAACCATGTAATTTCTATTAAATTTATGTCAGAGTACAGTGTACAGAGTATTACATTTAATGGGAAAGTTTTAATTTTTTAAATATTTCATTTGGGTCATTGGATACTTATCCCATTGCCTTGCTTATACAAATAAACAAATGATAGTAATCTTACTCTCACAATTAAGCCTTCTGCAACCTTCTATAGCACTAAGACTTCATGATTATATTTATTCTGGAGGAAGATGGAAGTTTTGTACCTTCTGAAAAGTGCAAGTTTCTCTTACCTGATCACATGCCAATTGATAGCAGGTTTTAGAATCTACATCAAACCCTGGAATTTAGTCCTACAGGTTGAATTTCCTTTCTATCACAAAGCAATTAATGTCCACATTTCATAACTTTTGAAAGTTAGTTCATTTCCCCAACTTGTGGCATGAAATGGGTTGACCTAAAATAGGGAAAAGGCTCACTCAGTCCTAGAATATTTATTCTGTACTGTAGGAAGAAGTTTTCATACCAAATCCCCAGCATCTTTTTTGTCTGAAACTCAGGACAGCATAGATAATATTTATCTAACTGGGATTCTGAGAGGCCCTGTAAAGCCATATATTGCTTCAGTTTATTGCACTGATTATGTAGAAAAGAAAGTTATGAGAAGGTTTTGGTTTTACAGTGTATTGTCACTATCTTGCCTTTAATATTATTGTTAAAGGCATAAAACTATGCATTGAACAAGGAGAATTCTAAAAACAAAACAATCCTAAAACAAAACAAAGCCGCCTTTTAGATTACATATTATAGCAGTCTTCCTTGTCCATCTAAGTTCAGAAAAAGATATAGACTGCTGGTTAATTAGTACAATGAACTTTAACAAGCTGTCAGTGTATAAGTATTCCTTCAAATGAATGGGAAAAGTAATCAATGGAAAATCACTGGATGCCAATTAGTAATTGGTAGATGGATAGGTAGAATAACTAATTACTAGGAGCCAGCACTTAGTTTGTTACAAGTAGATTGGACCTGACACATCTTAGATAAAAGTTACATAGTACATGACTTAACACATAAGAGAAAGACCTGGATATCCTGATAGACCACAAATGAAGCATGAGTCAGCATGCAGCTGCCAAAAAACTAGGTACAGTCCTACCATATACTGTTGAGACCTAGGGAAGTGGTAGTTTCGCCCTATGCTGCACTAATCAGAGCACATTTGAAATACTTTGTCCAATATTTGTTGCCCCAATAAAAGAAGGATGCTGAGGAATTGGAAAGAATGCCGAGAAGAGCAGCAAGTAATGCATTATTTAATCTTTTTTTTTTTTAAATCACGTAATGTTCCCAACAGAAAAGTCTCAAAATCCTTTCATACTGTTAATATAATCATATATAAAAATGATTTTCATTTTGTAGAAATTAACTACAAAAGTAATTAAAGTCTTGTGTAGTACCAACCTCAAAAAATAAAATTAGGTTATTTACAAATATAAGTATACAATAAATCTGGACCCAGTTGTTTCTTTTATCATAAATTGATATTTATTCTGTTTCCTTTTAAAAATAACAAGTAAAACACGGTAAACTTTTATTTAAATTTATGTTATTTATATTAATTATATAGAATAGTGCAAATAACTTCTGTAATGCCACTTCTTTGAACTTCAGTCTCTTTGAAACAACCATTTATAAGTATGAATAGCAAATCCTTTTGGGAATATTCATGACACTGGTGCAAGGAAATATTAACTTGACATTGGTACAGATCTGAATTAATTTGCTTGATATTGATTTAAAAATAAAAGCTGTTAGCATTGACAATGGACTATATTATCCACATACTGGGAATTCACTTCAGCTCAAAGTTGAACACAGGTTAAGCATGTTTAATTCTTCATTGGATTGTAATTTATGAAAAGAATGGCTGCATCCTGTTAGAAAATGATAATTCACATCTCACAATGATGTATTTCTGGCAGTATTGCCATCTGCACTGATCTGGATGCAACATCTGTTTGGTGTACTTAATCTATGAACTTGTTTTTAAAGTAGGCATCCCAAAGCTCACCTGATGGTCCAAGCAATTAAATGTTCCTCTGGAATCATCTTTCTCACAAGTCTGCCATTTCAGTACTTCTGTTTTATGACTTTAGGAATTGGCACATAATTTTCCCTGGAAAAACAAGTAGCAGATCATTCTGTTTAACCCCATCTCTATTAGACTTCTGGAAGGCTCTTAAAATATCTTTTTTTTCCACCATTCATGGGGATTTCAGGGTTAGGGTTAGGGTGCAAGGTGCCTGTATGAGAAGAAGTCATCTTCGTTCTCTCCTTTCCTTAGGTTTATTTGTTTATCTGTTTCCTTCATCTGTTTATTTATTTTTAATTATTTTAGATTATTATGAAGTTTTTAATTATTGTGTTGTATGCTGCTCAGAGTCATGTGTTTATAAGATAGGTGGCTATATAAATTAAACAAACAAACAAACAAATACATTTTCTTCCTAAACAGAAAGAGAAATCCTATGACCTTAGTGAAATGATTTTAATAAATGCCCTGGCAAATAGAAATTCAATGTTCACTTAGTGTGAAGTTTCAGCTTCCCTTGCCTCTTATAAATTTACCTCAGGGATTTCCATTATGGCTGGGTTGAATTCCCATTACATTGCTCATAAGGTCAAACTTTCTTTTGGTGTCTCTCTCTTTTTCTAGTTACTATTTAACTGCTGTTCAGAATCTCAGATTTATGGACAATGGAAGGCTCCTATATTGCTTTGGGCAACAAAATGCCATTTTAAATGCTTCCTTTCTGACAAGTCAAGAGGGTACTTTTAAACAGGCATGAATTTTAAATAAATTCACGCAGTTAAAAAATTGACTCACAGCTTGCCATCACAGAGGTTCCCTAGCCAGCTGGAAGGGAAAATATTATACAACCAGACAGGAAGCTGCCAAACATGGCTCCAAATCCAAGCTCTTTGATGCAGAAACCATATTAGCTGCAATCAATGAAAGATATTTTTCCCATCCTCTGAAACATGGTCAGTGTTGTATTATACCATTCCTTTTGCTCAACCCTCCCCTAAGCTGTGATTAGCACTGTAAGACAAAGAATTTGAGTTTAACAGATTTCATTTTTTCAAGACTATATTTAGCCTGGGAATACTTTTCTATTGGCTTGGGCTGCATATCTGCAATCTCTCACTGGCAAAGGGCAGAATTTTAGTAAAGTATTCTCCATTTAGTTTGGTAGAACCAAAGCTCTTCAAAAAATGACAAACTCCATATTTTAGGAGTATACTTTTAGCATCACATTAGCACTTTATTATATTTCTTTCCAAAATTTCATTAACAAATAAAAGGCTCTGATTGAAACCAAAATAAAATTATTGCTGGACGAGAAGAAATTACATGCATGAAAAACCCTTCAAATTTTCTTCAGTACAAATAAATCTAATATCCAATCCCTGAATATATATTCTTTGGGGGATCCAGTATACATTTTCTGATGAATAAAATTGATTTTTCAGTAATGTTTTAAAACCTGAAATTATTGTGCAGCAAAATTTTGAGTATTCCAATTCTTTGTTCTGCTGTTCAGATATGTAATTGAAGATAACCTTCATTCTGTTTTTTTAATTTCTTAAAAATTGAATTGTTGCATACATTTCAAGAACTCTACCTCTTAAGTGTGTTAGGATACAGGTTGCTAAAGCATGTGGACCATACAGTTTGGTTAATATATGTTTCAATTGTATGTAGTGTTAAGTAGATGCTATATAGACAAATCATAGTGTTTCAAACAACTATTATAAATCAACATGATGTAAGGTTTTTCATCCCTCATTTGACCCAGGCATTTCAATACAACATCTTTTCCACTATCTTATCTATTTCTTAGGTGATTCTGGACCAAAAGTTACCCACTAATGCTATCTATTGAGAACTCATTCTAGCTGCTTTCAAGTTTGGAAGCAAAGATCCTTGTTTAATACATTTGGACCCTAAAACCTGTCAAAACTTCAAGAGAGTTACATTTTTCCAAAGTAGCCCTCAAAAAGTAATATTCAGAAAATACCTCATGCCAGAAAAAATATGTTAGAATGAAAGTCCAATTATAAAGATGAAAAACTGATAGGTTAATCAAATTGCAACCTCACTTTGGTTAAAGATAGCTTTGGCCTGCTATGTACTTTCTTTCTACCTGTGTAAAGTATCTGATAGGAATTAACACTGGAATTTCTCTTAAAATATACTCCATTGACTGTTCATTTTAATTACATAAATCTTATTCCAGTGATTTTGCTTTTGTCATTGAATTATATCAACAGAAATTGCTTTTATATATTTACTGTAGACATATTTAGTTCAAGATATTGTGGTATATTGTATTTTTAAAAAACATAAACCCAATTATTTTAGGAAATCTAAGTTGTACATTGTATTTTCTTACCAATAGTACCCTATTGATATTGTACACCCCAAAGGCAAAAAACAGACTTTTCTAACTGATAGTGTAACCAAGCTTAAATCAAATGTTGTACAACTTTAGTAAGTTTTGATAACTCTGTATAATGAGACAAAATGCTGATGATATCACTGGCATACATATAGTCCCTGACACTGACTGACAGCTATAGTTCACACCAGAATTTCTGTTGCTAAGCAAGCATGTTGTTAAGATTTTACCCAATTTTACAACATTTTTGCCATGGTTTGTTAAGCAAAATACTGCAGTTGTTAAATGCAACCATCTTAAGATCATCAGGGGTCCAAATTTTGACAGGGGTCCAAATTTTGATCACATGACTATGAAAATGCAATGCCTGTCAAAGGTCACTTTTTTCAATGCTGTTGTACCATCAAATGGTCATTAACTAAATTGTTGTAAGTCAAGGGCTGCCTGTATGCGAACAATGTACAGTATATTCAAAATCAAGTGCCGCCACTTGATAGTCTCAATATATTGAGACTATCTAATGCAGTGTTTCTCAACCTTGGCCACTGGAAGATGTGTGGGCTTCAACTCCCAGAATTCATATCTATTGACATATCTATTGCTCCTTTCTCCTCTTATTTTTTCCACAACAATCCTGTAGGTGAGTTAGATTAATGGAGTGGTTGTCCCTAAATCATCCAACCAAGGCAGGATTAGAACTCACCATTTCCTGCTGTCTAGCCTGATACCAACAGCAGAGCTGGAGGGGAATTCTGGGAGTTGAAGTCCACACATCTTCCAGTGGCCAAGGTTGAGAAACACTGATCTAATGAAAGCTAATTGTTTAAGAACCAAATTAAAAATCAAAGCAGACCAGAAGTAAAAAAAAATCCATTTGTAATTATAGTACTCTAGAAGTATGAAAGATGAAAATATAAAACTGTTATCCCAAAGACATCTTAGAATATGCTTTATGAATTCAATCTGAACCATATCAAAGGCTTTTTCAAGGTCCAATGAAATTAAAACAGCCGATTCTAATGTATTGGTCACAATATAAAAAGAAAAGAAATAGGCAAATGGATGTTGTCAGATACATTTCCATTTTTTATATATTCAGAGTGAATTGAGTGAACTAATAGTATTATTTGTTATGGTCTCCTGGTTAGGGTCCGCATTAAGTGAAGACATTGGTCTGGTGAGATTTTTCTCAAGCTTTAATAGAACTATAATATTGAACTCATAAAATGAAGGAGAAAATAAATATTAGATAATAGATGATAGATCTCTAGCAATATAGGTGCCAATGCATCTGTAAAGTTGAAAGTCCATGGAATCAAGAGGCTTCCCCTAGTTTAGAAAATTGCATTATCTTTATAATTCATTGCAAAGTCAATGGGTTTCCAGGTATTTTTTTAACTTTCTGAAAAATCTCTTCCATTTCAATATTTTCCCCCCAAAATAATAGTTTGCTGCTCAGTCATATATGTCTTCAATATATACTAGAGTTTATGAAAATCATAAAACTGGTAACCACTTCCAAAAATGCTGCCAAAAAAATTGTGATGTCTCAAACTGTCACGAGGGCTCAAAGCTGACTCAGAGGCACAAATCAGTTACTAGGCATAACAGCTACCTCAATTTTTTAGCATCTACTAATATAGATTTGACCAGTCCAGCTTCTAGGGCTCGAAAGTTATTCATCAAGTAAAATATATATTACTTGGAACTTAGTTAATATATAGTTCTAATTTTCCAGCTTATTACAAAAAATATGAATCCACTTACATTCCAAGTGATTGCTTTAACTGTCATGTCTTCATGAAGACAAATAGGTCAATTTCCCAGTGTTACAGAGGTCTCCATTAAGTAACTCAATTTTAAACTCAACCCCCATCCCCTTCAACCTGGAAATAATCTTGTATATTCATAAAATAGCAGTGACTGTTAAAGAAAAAGAAAGAGCAATACTGTCATTCATCTGATCAGCACAGAGCCTGTAAGAATTCCATAGCAGTAGATGACCTTGTCAATTATACTATCTCTTCTCCAAGGTAAAGATGATTGCTAGATGCAAAAACATATTTAACTTTCTTGTTTCATTTCACTCTTTGTGTACAATTGAGTATTAGGTTTAGCATGAGAAGAAATATCTGGATAAATAATTATTTTACTTCTTTGGTATTTCTGAGTGATAGTTTTTGTGGAATATTGTAAAGGATGGTCTCTTATGCTGGCATTCAAAAATATAACAATTATAGAGGCAGTGCTCCATAATGGATTTCCCCTTATCCTTAATCTGTTATCTTCCAGTATCTCAAGTTTAAGATCACTGTCAACGAGAAGATTTTCTGAATACATTCATTCATGTAAAGATGCTGAACTTGTCGATCAGAAAAGTTGGCAGTTCGAATCCCTAGTATAGGTCTCCTGCATGAGCAGGGGGTTGGACTAGGTGACCTCCAAGGTCCCTTTCAACTCTGTTACTGTTACTTCTTTCTAGTACTGTAAGTCTCCTGTGTACTTTAAATAGTCTGTTTGCAGATTTGTGCTGAGTTTATCATGAAATTGTTCCTTTTCTTCTAAGGCCTAAATTTCCATTTTCATGAGAAATAACAGCAGTTCTCTTCAGTGTTTCCAAATCTTTATCAAATTTAAAAGTTTAAGTGTTCATAATTTTGAGGTTACCATAGATTCAAGATGTGCCAGTTTAAAAGAAAAATATGTACCTACTGTCCATCAACTGTTAGAGAATGACTGAAGTTTCATCATGGATTCAAACGTCATTATTTCATTTCTCTGGGTTAACATCATCAGGCAATATAGCTGTATCTATTGACTTGGCATATAATCAATCTTGACTTGGCATATAATCAATCTTGACTGGGCATATAATCAATCAATCAATCAATCAATCAATCAAAATAAAACAAAATCTGATGAGGCAATCTTTGCCCCCTCCAGGATTTCAACAGAGTAGATCAGCTTATTCAGGTTTCATTCCTCTCCATTATATGATGTAAATCTTTTGGCTCAGGATAATTCAGGGAAACTTAGTTTCACATACTAACTTTGACTTGCAGTAACAGTTAGTTAATTGCACATAGCCTTTGACTTAAAAACAGTTAATAGACCATTTAACTACTGTTCCAAGTTATGACAGAGTTCAAAAAAGCTTGTTATGACTTATCCTTGGAGTTAGGACTGCTGCCCTCCCCATAGACATGAGATTGCTTTTTGAGCACTTGGGAACAGCTTGCATTTGCAACCAGTTGCAGCATTCTGTGATCATGTGACCACAATTTGTAACTTTTTTGCCATTTTCCAACAGAAAATTGCAAGAAAACCCAATTGTATAGGCTAGATTTGCTTAATACCCATGTAGTTTGCTTAATGTTTCTATAATTCACTTAGCACCCATGGTGACTCACTTTATCACCACCATAAAAATGATCGTAAAATCTATCCAGACATGTAGTGTCTCAATTTATAACTCCAATTATTTATAACTAGAATTCCAGGTTCCATTGTGGCCAATATCAAGGACTACCTCTACTAGCAAAATAATGTTCTGGATTATCCAATGGAGGCTAATGCACTACCTGGAAAGAGATGTGTCAGATGTTCAAGCTGATTTTAGAAAAGACTAATAAAAAAAAAGACATTATTACTAACGCCTACTAGATAATTAAAAAAGCCAAAGATATTAAAAATAAATCAGTATGAACTTCATTGATTACACAGGTCTGCAAAAAAATTTTTTTCGAGAGCTGTTTTGGTCATTCCACGTAATCTTTATGTTTTTTGGTG
>JANHFM010003189.1:438443-449172 GCA_032468115.1 Grayia smithii
AGCCAAGCGGCGGGAAAATACAAACTGCTGTCATTGGTTGGCAGGCTGCCGGAGCTCTATATAAGCAGAGCTCCGGCTGCTCGCAGGCAGTTCTTGTATTTTTGCTGCAGTCACTGAATAAAGGTACTGAATGAACAGCATTGTTCGCGTCTTCCTTTTACCTGCGCCTGAGCTAACAGACAGATCAGGAGAGATTGGAGGAACTGAATATGTACAGCCTGGAGGACAGAAGGAAAAAGGGTGATATGAAATCTTTAAATATATTAAGGGAATGAATAACGTTCCAGAAGGCTATGTTTTCAATAATCATGAAGGCATATCCTCAAATTGACAGGAGGGAAGTTCAAAAGAAATATTAGCAAGCTTGAGTTAAGGAGAAACTTCCTACATATTCCTTGGACAACAAAGATGACTAACAAGCAAATACTGGAGTGCATAACACCAGATGTGTCACTGGAAAGAAAAACCATGAACCTGAATCTCACTTACTTTGGCCATATCATGTGAGGTAATTTTATTTATTATTTGTTTATTTGTCAAATACGTATTAGATAATACGTAAAAGCATGAATTGAATATATAAAATGAATATAATTAAAGGTAACATTAAGGGAGGGATGGTAGGCACGCTGGTGCTCTTATGCATGCCCCTTACAGACCTCTTAGGAATGGGGTGAGGTCAACACTAGCCAGTCTTAGGTTAAAATTTGGGGGGTTTGGGATGAAACCACAGAGTCAGGTAGTGTATTCCAGGCACTAACCACTCTGTTGCTGAAGTCATATTTTTTGCAATCGAGTTTGGAGCGGTTCACTTTAAGTGTGCATCTATTGTGTGCTCGTGTATTGTTGTGATTGAAGCTGAAGTAGTCATTGACAGGTAGGACATTGTAGCAGATAATTTTATGAACTATTCAATTCAAAGGAGAAAGCAATTATGTTTGGAAGAGTTAGTGGCTGGGCAATATCAAAGCTGACACCAGCCAGAGCATAGAAAAACTCAAATAGTGTAAGATCAGAAGATATGGAGAGACCTGGTCCATAGAATTGAGTTGGACTTTACTGAATGGATAACATCATCATCATCATCATCACTTCAGAGAAAGAGTAGTGGAAGCTTGGAACCAACTTCCAGGGGAAGAAGTAACTGAGTTTAAACATGTTTGAGATAAAAACATGTTCGTTATCCAATAAAACATTTAAAAATAAAATAAATAAAATAAAATAAAACAATCTCAAAGGGCATACTTGATGGATGACTAGGTTTTTTTCTGCCATCAGTTTTCTGTTTTCTATATTGTTTGTGTGTGTATGTGTGCTTGAGTGTGCCTTCAAATCAGTTGGTGGTGCTCTTGGGAAGGGCTTTTGAAAATGGTTTGCCATTGCCTCCTTCCTGTGGCTGAGAGGGAATGACTGGGTCTAGGTCATCTAGCTGACTTTGTGCCTGGCAGAACTAGAACTCACAGTCTCCCGGTTTCTAGTCTAATGCTTAACCTTTACATCAAACTGGCTCTTACATCACCAGGGAATCTATGATATATGGAGAATTAGCAATATTTCAATAAAGTATTTCATTTGCCTAAGAAATAAACTAGCATTTGAAAAATGCTTGTTCAAATTATTAAAAAAAACTAAAGTGGTGCTTAAAAACTACAATATCTTTTTGGTCAGGCATAACTGCTACAGAAGCTATTCCAGAAACAGAGCATCCCGATACAGAACGTTCTTTCAAAGATAAAATAAACCCCACAACCCCACGGTACTTTCATTAAAGATGTACTAGATCTCTTAAAGCACAGACAGATTAATATATTATCTACAAGGCAGAAGTGTTTCTTATGTCACAGTATTCAATAAATGTGACTGGCATGTTTGGTTGGTCAGTAATTTGCAATGAAATCATTTGCGATACTTGCCATCTTAGATTATTTTAATTCTTTAAGTAACTGGTTCAGTTGTTTAATTCAGAATAAATTGGGAACTAATTCAGAGAGCAGGGAGTTTGTTTCTGTTTCAACAACAGAAGCAAACATTCAAACATGATGGCTTTTTTCTATTCTTTGAAGAAAAAGAAATACTTAACAGTCACCAAAACATAAAACTTAGAATAATTTAGAATAGAATAGGCTCATGGCCAGAAAAGCAAGACTTAGGATTTATTTTGTATTATATATTGCCATTGTCTCAACACAAGTTTTTTTTTCTTTCGTTTTTTTTTAAAAAGCCTATTATAAAATAGCATGTCTTCTGCCTTTTTACCAAAACTGTAGTGCTGGAATAAACAAGCAACAGCTTTAGCACTGCTTGATAGCCATAAGGAAGGGAAGGGGGAAAAAAAAGAGAAAATAATGCTGAAATATGTGGATGTGCACCCTACTGTTTGCCTGCGATATGTTTCATCTCAGAAATCATGCTAGTTAGGATGTAATTGGTAAGAAAAAAAAGGCTATAATCTGTTGCTTTTTTTTTTGTTTTTTTTCTAATTTGGATGAGACAGTCTGAATGATGTTTTAGAAACAGTAACTTTGGGACATGGACAGGCATAGCTTTCAGAGGACTTGGTAGTTCTTAAAACTCCCTTTATATGGAAGTCATCACCTATTCCTAATTCAATCAGGAATTATCAGTTTCTCCAGCAAGAAGAGGTTTAAGTTAGAAAACAATTTATCTCTTGGGGTGAGCTTTGCAAAAAAAAAAAAAGCAAAGATACATTGTTAAGGAAGGGAACAATCTTTCCACAACGAAGAAAATTGGTGTTTTGTATAGCTCACCAGTGTCGAGCTCGCTGTGCCACGTTGCTCTCACATGACATTTCATGATGTTTTCCCTTTGTGGAGCTGGGGTGGACATGGCCTGCACATGATGCATCTGGCCCACAGGCCCCCAGTTTGACAACCATGGTATAGCTGGTTCAGCTCTTTTCTAAACAATTGATTAATCAGTTCTGATTAAGAATAGTATGTGGTTTTTCTTTTAAAGCAACATACTCAATGGGACAGCAGTATCTACTACTTAAAGTGGGAGCTGTAGCTGTAAAAGATACCATGGTATTCTTTGTCAGTGGTTTTTCTTTGCAGGTAGATTGGGGTAGGGTGTGGAAAAGGAATTCCTGTGTGAAATTTTGGACAGCCAGTCACTACTGATGAACTAGACCAGGGGTCAGCAACCTGTGGCTCTGGAGCCGCATGCAGCACTTTGGCTCTTTGCTGTGGCTCCCTGTCGGGTGATCCCACCACTGGCTGGCCCCGCCCCTTGCCCTCCCCTCCCAGTCACTCCTCGCCTGGCCTGAGAATGTAAGGGTAATGGCGGGGGATGGAGAAGTGGCCAGGGCAGAGATAGAGAGATACAGAGAGAGGGGGAGAGAGAGAGAGACATAGATATAAAGAGAGGGAGGGAGGGGAGAGAAAGATATGTCAAAAGAGTTTTGTGTTTTTTAATAACTGGTTCTCTGCACTAATGACTGGCTGGATAGGCGTGGCTAGGGTGGTGGAAGTCAGTGACATCGAGTTGGCCACACCCACCCAAGTTTTGTGGCTCCAAGTGTTTCCTTTTCTGTGGGAAACGGGTCCAAATGGCTCTTTGAGTATTTAAGGTTGCAGACCCCTGAACTAGACAAACCAATGGTCTTTCAGTTTTGGCCTTCTAAATATAATAAATGTTAAGCACCTCAGTATATTTCTTACAGATATTTTTGCATAGTGAAAATTTTCTTGGATGTCACAGGTATAAATAAATCAAACTGAGTTTTATAGAAGCTATAGGCCAAGAATCTGAACTAAAATTAAGGCAGGGGTAAACATCTTTTAATTATTGATGATAAGATTCCTATTTATTGCTGATATGATTCCTCCAGAGACCAATACTGATAGCTATACTATATACTATAGTATACTATACTTACTTCATGCAGATATTCTATTTCCTGGTCTCTAATATGGTATTCACCAGCGACCATGTAGCTGCCTATTTCCTAGAGCTACTAATTTTTATTGCTTACATTCATTATTAAAAAATAAATAGAAGCTATCATGCTGCTAAGTGAAGCACCCTCCTCAAGAACAGCCTGTATTTTCACCAGTACCTCTGAGCTTCACATAAATCTAACAGACATTCTTAGGGGGAAAAATGGTGAGGAGCTACAGGCTGTTGCTTGTTTTTTTTTCCAATAGAGGAATGTTTTATGACATTCATGGCACTAACCCACAGTAGCCATTTTGTGAGACTATGAAGGGGTCTCCAACCTTGGCAACTTTAAGACTTGTGGAATTCTGGGAGTTGAAGTCCACAAATCTTAAAGTTTCCAAGTTGGAGACCCCAGATCTTAAAGCACATTCTCACATTCCAAATGTGCCTACAGTCTCCAAAAATTGGGTATCTGTTCAATTGTGTAAGCAAAATCCTGGATGAATTGCACCAAAACGATGTTTTCTTCTAAATAACTGTTTAAAATGTAAATGCAGAACTTATTATAAAGGCAAAAGATTTTTTACAGATAACCTAAATTAAAACTACATTTTTTTCTCAAAATATATTAGAAAAACTAGCCCATAGATAGAAAAGGTAAAGCATAGAATTAATAATGTGCCTTTAGTTTTTATGGATTACATGCTGAATAATTGACCATCTACTAAGGCAAGGTAGACCTGTGCAATGCATTTGTATCAATACAGAAATATATTTCAAACACTTAGGGCTATAAAAAAAATAGACACTTCTCCTTGCAGTTAGCAATGATCCTTTTTCAATTCTAGAAATGGAAAAAAAATCAATTTCATCTGTAGGGAATCAAAAGATATTTTTATATAGAAAACATGAATCTCCACAAAGTAACAGAATCTAAAGTTTATGTGGATTAACATTAGATTGCCAAATACCGATGTTAGGAATCCTTGTAGTCTAAACCATAGGCTAAGTTCTTGAAAAAGGAAGAAAAAATAATAATACTTTGCAATGTTCACTCAAATTCTTTTCTAGATGGTATATTATAAACTTCTGGGAAAGAACCCAGCAGTAGATTGTTATATTAATGGAGGAGGGGATCTTTCAAGTCATTAAGCATGTCAGATTTTTAATCCCACACAAAATCCTGTCAAATTGCTAAGAGTGTATCGATGATTCAGATAAATTCTAAACAGATTCTAGCAACTTCAGAATGCCACTTGAAACAAAATGGGATCCTTCCAAAAAAGGTAATTGGTGTCATTGTGAGTGATTAGAAGATGAAAGAAAACTAAGTACTTGCAGAGACTCTCCAAAGAATCTGGGAGATGGAAAAAAAGAGAGGTGACTTTCCTCTTGACACTTCTGATGTCCAGCCAAGAGAGTTTCTTTTTGGAAACTTCTGTTTTTATTTCTATTAATTAGTAAGGAGAAGGTATTTATCAAAGGTGGTACCACAGGGCTTGCTTTATATACTAATATATACTTTATATACTAATACTTTATATACTAAGCTACTACAATTTATTGTGTGGTGTAAGTCCATTCATTCTGGCTAACTTAATATACAATGGCACAACAAACAGGAATTTAGTGTAAGCCCGTGAACAATTGGAACAATTTCATTGGAGAAAGCAAGTATATTTAGAAGAGTTAGTGGCTGGACAATACCAAAGCTGACACCAGCCAGAGCATAGAACAACTCAAAGAATTAGTGTAAGATTAGAAGATGTAGAAAGACCTCACACATAGAATCGCCAAGAGTTGGATGTGACTGGATAACATTAACATAACTTTCTCCTTCTCCACTTCCTCCTCCTCCTTCTCCTCCTCTTCCTCCTCCTCCTCCTCTTCCTCCTCATTTGTTCCATTCTTGCTTCCCCTTCCTTTGCTTTCCCAGATGTTTTACATGCCACCTCCTTTGACACTAACAGAAATCCTTTTATTTTTTTTCCTCCTCTGGATTTACTCATTGCTCTCATTCTATAATATAAAGCAACATAGCACAGCCATCTCAGCCCATTGATACCAAATATCAACAATCCTATGATGCAACTTAAAGATGTTTTAAAAAATAAATGGAAAAGAAACTTGGGAGCCCTGGGAGGGGGGGGAAGGGGGGAAAGCAGGGTGTATGTGTTTCAACAAATTTGTGCAGAAACAGGATGCCTCCTTGGATCTTGTTAGGGTTGCGTGAACATAGTTTTTTTGAGTTAAAGATAGGTAACCAGCTTCATTGGTTCAACAGCAAGATGATTAAAAACAGCAATTGCTGGCCAGCAAAGAATATAGGAGCCCATTATAGCAACTGGCTGCTTGAAGGAAAGGGTGTGCCTGCACTGCAGCCAATCAGAGCTCTGTTAGAATTGAATAAAGCACTGGAAATTGCCCCCTCTGAAGGTCTTAAGATGGTTAGTCTCAGAAATAGCAGTTTTGAACTGAAGCTGAGAAGCACAGGGGAAAGGTGCATTTTCAGCAGTTTGGAGTGGGAAAAGGACAACATCATCTATTCCTACACTGTTGAGTGACTTGTATTGACCATTGAACCAAGCAGAAAGTGTGAATCTTCCCTGTGACTAAGACAACAGAAGCAGTTTCACCACCTGGGGCTTGTGGGACAGTGGTGAGTTGCTACTGGTTTGCACGGATTGGGAGAACCGATAGTGGCGGCAGCAGAAGGCTCCACCCACCCGCCCAGACGCTTCTGTGCATGTGCAGAAGCATCACATGCAAGCGTGCACATACCCACGAGTGAACCAGTAACAATGGGTTTTGAAACCTGCCCCTGTTGTGGGAATAACCTGAGAAATAATGAAGATCAGAGGATGCATATCCTAGTTTTTGTTCACTATGGCACATTCCAGATATGCTGGAGTTAAAGCTGTATTTTATATTTTGAAAAACGGGAACTGGTGGCAACAATATTTCTTTCCAATGACCCTTTGGGCTCTGAAAAACCCTCAAAGCCATTTCACACTTGGAAATCTCAGGATTTTTAGCTGTGTAGTCTTGGTAATAAAGATTATCCACTATACATTCTGAAAAAATGGGGACAAAGTGAGTGTAGTTGTCTCATTTTGCTCAAACTCTGGTAGCCAGCCATTGGTTTCTATAGTGCCTGAAGATAACTTAGTTAGGATTTTAGTTGGTTCAGCATAATCTAGATTGGAATATGGATTTCTTTTTCTGTCCAGCATGACTAACATTTTTAAAGTATCCTGGCATTAGAAAGAAACATATGTGATTTTTGGTACCTATGGGGAATCGTATGAAAAATCTTAGCAAAAAAACCCAAAATCTGGAGGATTAAATTTAATCTATGTAAAAAAAGGCTTCATGCTGTTAAGTAAAGTTTGTTGTTTCACAAGGCAGCTCCTGTGGAGTTATGTTAATGCTCCCAGCAGAAAAAAATGTATCATACCAAAAAAGAACCCAAATATTAAGAACTAAAGGGGAAAAAATTATAAAACGGCCCAGTAAAATCCTCTAGAGTTGATCCTTAAAGAGAAGGGAACATGAGTAGGTGGAAACAAAGATTTTAGGGTCATAATACTTCAAGTGTAATAGTTAAGAATACCGACAGTTTTTGCTTATCATAGAGTTTTGTTTTATGTTAAGCAAAGTAAAAGAAATTCTCTCTCTCTCTCTCTCTCTCTCCCTCTCCCTCTCCCTCTCCCTCTCTCTCTCTTATATTGCCTTGAATTATTTATAAAAAAAATAATAAAGGCAGAATAAACAAAACACTGCACATGGCACCCTTTAGGATGTCCATTATTTGCATATCAGTAATAAAGAATCCATAATCTGAGATAACAGAGTGCCAAACACTTTCTTATATAAAAAGTGTTTTCAGCATTTTGATAACATTTTGGTAAAGGGAATTCCGCTGAGATGATATTCAGCATTAAAAAAACCCTCTAAGATCAAACCCTTAACTCTTGACTTTCTCAGAACCCTAACAAGTTTTAAGTGTCCTACCATAGGGCTCCATAAACAAACACAACAGAAACTTAAATTTCATACCTACAGATGAAAAAGTAAGAATAAAGCAAGAGGCCAAGTTCAAATATAGCATTAAATCTCTTTAAAACTTTGGTGATTAAGTCAGCATGAGATATGATTCTAAGAACATGGATGATGATTCTTTTTTTTTTAAAGGATCATTCTTTATACAGGAGGGCCTTAAAGATCCTTCTAAAAGATATTTCTACTGCCCTCCAAATCAATATTTAGAACCATTTACAGAATAAAAGAAAATTGCAACTTAGTATTGCATATTTAAAGAAAGCAAGAAGATTTCATCTGTCTTCTTGAAACGAAGCTGCTTTCAGAATATGCCACGGAAATACTTACTATGGAAAGAAATCAGTCTCTACAAGAAGCACCTTTGTGAGCTTTTCTACCATCAAGATGGTATCAGTCAGTGTATATCAGTTATCTATCCCACTCTAAAGCTGAATGCCTGTGGAGATGTCTCCTATTTTGTGCAGATCTACAGCCAGGACTGATGTCAGGTAAAACAGATATGAGTGGAGTCCAGACAGCAGCAAATATCAAAAACAACCAGGATCGAGGTCTGAGTAATAGTTGTCAGAGGCAAAATCCAGAGCACAGATAGGAAGGAGGCCTGGATGCAACAAGCATCCAGCAGTTTTCTAGATAAGGGAGGCAATAATATACAAACTGTCACCAATCCAAAAATCCCTAGAACTACTGTATGAGCCATGGTGGCGCAGTGGTTAGAGTGCAGTACTGCAGGCTATTTCTGCTGCCTGCCAGCTGCCTGCAGTTTGGCAGTTCAAATCTCATCAGGCTCAAGGTTGACTCAGCCTTCCATCCTTCCCAGGTGGGTAAAATGAGGATTCACGATTGTTGCGGCCAATAGGCTGACTCTGTAAACAGCTTAGAGAGGGCTGCAAAGCGGTATATAAGTCTAAATGCTATTGCTATGTCCAAGATTAAACTATTAGGAAACAATATACCATTTGAATGTTTCTCAAAGAGATGTCTTAATACATAAATGTGATTCAGGGAAAAATGCTTTGAACCTGGTACATACAAACATAATCTCTTCTATTTTTAAAAAATACATACCCTTATGCATGACTGTAAAAAAATGTGCCACTCTTCTCAAAGTTGGATTAATTTTAATGAGTGAATTATTTAAAGTTGTGATTTTTTTTCAGGCTCTTACAGAATCTTTAAAAAAGAATCAGCCAGATCTAATAAATAATAGAAATAATGTATCAACTTTAGCTAAGCCTTCAGAAAAACTATTGTTGGGACATCTCCAGGTGATCTTAACTGACATATTAGCTCTGATTGTATTAAGTCACGTCCTCTCTGTTTGCACTTCGCTTCCTCCCTCTCCATTTGGGTCAGTTTTATTTTAACTGAATTTTAAATTTTGAAGACCTCTTTTTTCGTTGGTAGAAAACTACATTCCATTTTTGGACAAAGCAAATTTCACTAAATTTCCATCTCACAATTTTTGCTTTACATAAATGTCAAGTACATACTTCAAATAAATTTTGCAATCAAAAAGTATATTATCCTTTTGCCTGAATCTATGAATTTCAAACACATTATATATTAAGTCATTAGTACACTATAACTCCTTTTTGAATGTGCAACTAAATAGCAAAAAATAGAAGGAAATTTCAGTTGGAAACTAACCCAAGAGAGAAACAACCTAGAATTAAGGAGAAATTTTCTAACAGTGAGGACAATTAACTAGTGGAACAGCCTTGCCTTCAGAAATCAAGGGTGCTCCATTACTGGAGGTTTTTAAGAAGAGACTAGACACTAGACAGTCACATATCTGAAATGGTATAGGTTCTCCTGCTTGAACAGGGGGCTGAACTAGAAGATTTCCAGGCTCCCTTCCTATTCTGTTCTGTTCTGTTCTATTTTAGCCTAGTCTAGTCTAGTCTAGTTTTTTTTTCAGATATGGCATCAAAAATTAATCGTATCCGCCCCATGCACTCACATAGGTCTGCGCTCCTCAGGGTACCATCGGCCAGACACTGTCGGCCGGTGGTGCCCAGAGCGAGGGCATTCTCTGTGGGCGCACCAACCCTCTGGAATACACTACCCACTGACCTCTGGACTGCTCCTGACCTCCGCTCCTTCCATCGTGATCTAAACACGTGGCTTTTTAAACAAATCTGCTGATGTGATCAGGTTTTATTTTATGTTTTAATGGTTTTTAAATTAGTTTTTTAATTTTTTACTGTCATATTTATAACGTTCTTAACTTCTGTAAGCCGCTCCGAGTCCTTCGGGAGAAGGGCGGCATATAAATATGATAAATAAAATAAATAAATAATAAATAATAAAGTCAATGGGAAAGCCAGATCCACTTAACAATGGTGTTACTAATTTAACAACTGCAGTGATTCACTTAACAAATGGGGCAGGAAAAGTCATAAAATGGGGCAAAACTCACTTAAGAAATTTATCAGTTAACAATATACTTTTGGGGCTCAATTGTAGTTGTAAGTCGAGGACTACCTGTGTATTTACCCAAAAGAAAGATGAGCTATCGACAGGGAAAACCAACAGCCACAGCTTCTGTCTTACTGAGGAAGAATGGAGAAATAATTGTGTATCTAAAAGCTCATTATATAGGTAAAGGTAAAGGTTCCCTTCGCACATATGTGCACATATGTTCCCGACTCTAGGGGGCAGTGCTCATCTCCGTTTCAAAGCCGAATAGCCAGTGCTGTCCGAAGACGTCTCCGTGGTCATGTGGCCAGCATGACTAAATGCCAAAGGCACACGGAACGCTGTT
>JANHFM010003189.1:453013-464021 GCA_032468115.1 Grayia smithii
GACTGCTAGCTGCAGTTCAGCAGATCGAATCTCACCGGCTCAAGGTTGACTTAGCCTTCCATCCTTCTGAGGTGGGTAAAATGAGGACCCAGATTATTGGGGGCAATATGCTAACTGTAAACTGCTTAGAGAGGGCTGTAAAAGCACTATGAAGTGGTATATATGTCTAAGTGCTATTGCTAGTGCTATATATCATACCATAATATACCATACCATATTCTCATTAGCAGAAAGAGCCGATTTGGTTAATTTAGTGTTGCAGGAGGCAGGGATGGCTTGCAAATGGGCATCAATTTAAATTAAACAAAGTAGTCAAGAGCTTATTTTTCCTATCAGCATTCTTCCCATCTACAACCTGCAAAAGAAAATCAGACTTAGACTCTCTTTTCCCCCTCTTTGTCACTGCATCTACTGTGAAGATTGTTGGCAAAAGCTCTTTGGATGATTATCTTCTTTCATTTGCTATTCCCTAACTGTGCTTAAAACCATTCATTCTTTCCCAGTCTGATTTTACCTGCTTCACAGATAGGCTAAATGACCAGAAAAACAAAAATGTGCATTAAAACATCTTTTCCCACCCATTCAACCAATGACACTGTGGAATTGATGGGAAGATTAGCAGGATTATTTTGATCTGTGACCGAAAAAAGATTTGATTGATTGATTGATTGGCACCTTACAATAAAGGTAGAGTCAGCATTCATGGTGATGCTTTGTGTCTGGGCTACCATATACAGGTAGTCCTTGACTTACAACAGTTTGTTTAGTGAATGTTTGAAGTTACAACGGCACTGAAAAAGTGATTTTTGACCACTTTTCACACTTACGATTGTTGCTGCATCCCTAATGGATACATGATCAAAATCTGGACACTTGACAACTGGCTCATATTAATGATGGCTGCAATGTTCTGGGGTCATGTGATCCTTTTTTACAACCTTCTGACAAGCAAAGTCAATGGGGAAGCCAGATTCACTTAACAACCTTGATACTAACTGAAGAACTGCCTGATTCACTTTACAACTGTGGAAAGAAAGGTTGTAAAATGGGGAAAACCTCACTTAATACTGTTTTCAATTCCCTGTCTCAAGAATTGGACCAAGAATACAGTATACAGTTCAAAGTTACAACAGCACTGAAAAAAGTGACTTATAACAGTTTTTCAGTTATGACCTTTGAAGTATCCCCATGATCATATGATTAAAATTCAGATGCTTGGCCACTGGTTCATACTTATGACCATTGATGTATCCCATGGTCATCTGATAATCTTTTGCGACCTTCTGCCAAGCAAAGTCAAGTGGGAAGCCAGATTCACTTAACGATCCTAATACTAACCGAACAACTGTAGTAATTCACTTAACAACTGTGGGAAGAAGGGTGTAAAATGGAATAAAACTCACTTAACAACAGAAATTTTGGGCTCCATTGTGGTTGTACATTGAAAAGTACCTGTATTTCACTTTGTATTGTCCCTCAGGCTGGCAATAACACTGCAAGTTCTAAGCTATAGGTTCTAGAGCAGTGATGGCTAATCTTTTCCAGACCGAGTGCCCAAAGCGCAAGCCTGAACCCCCCAAATGTAATGTGTGCATGGCCCCTGCACTGGCACCCCACACACATGCGCGTGTGGACCCCCACATGTGCCCTGCCCCCCATACATGCATGCATGGCAGAGACTCGAAAACCAACTGGACTGTGGGAGGCCCACGCGCAAGCGCATCAAAGCTGACCTGGTGCGACAGCTCACGTGCCCACAGAGAGGGTGATGCGTGCCACCTCTGGCACGCATGCCATAGACTTCGCCATCACTGTTCTAGAGCCTTGATATCATTCTGTATTCTCTGCGTTTTCTCAGCTTTGAACTGACAGTTGTATATTCATGCTAGGTAAAGATTTTTCACCTGGTAATACATTTGTATTTTTAATTGAAAATGTGTTGAGAAATTTGCTTAAACAGGCCTGGAGGCAGATAAAAATTGCAATTATGGTATAAGTGATCTAGGATTAGCTGAGAAGTTTCTTAGTTCATTTTAATCACAAGGTCAATATACTATTTTATAATCACATGACCAATTCCAAAAGAGCTGGGGAAAAGGTCTCTTCTCTTCAAAGAGTCCAGTCTGGATGTAAATGCACAACTTCATTAAAAAAAAAACGAAAAAGAAAAAAAAACCAGGGAACAAAGATAGAAAATATGTCTATTCATATTTCTTAAGTAAATGAAACTCAGACTTGACCAAACTGAACATCTTTCCCTCAGAAACATGAATGCTTAGTAGGCCTTACTGAAGCTAGTAGGATCCATAAAATTTTGTTTAATCACAATCAGGCACAGTCCACCATTATTAAAATTTCATGAGATCTCATATAGAGTTCCAGAATTTTCATGTTAGGCCACAGGACATCTGTGAGGAGGGGACTCAATAAATTCCAAATGTTTTATGAAAAGCATAAAAACTAGCACAAGCTAATAAAAAAAGCAGAAAAGCGAAAAAGGAAAAGGAAGAAAGGCAAAAGTGAAATGGAAGCATAAGAAATAGAAAGAAGAAGTTTACAATTTCCTTTGTTGCAATTATAACTACAATTAGAAAATTATCTCTTTATGATAACAGAAATTCACTCCTTTCTATTATGCAGATTTTTTCCCTAATCATCCAAACCACAAATCGAAATGTTTTTTTCTCATTTCTTGCACTTTTTTTTTCAATTTGCCTTTTATTCTATGAGGAAAAATGTTTAAATAAAGAAAAATGTTTCTGAAACTTGTTGATTATATTAGGATGGCCATTAAAGAGCAAAATCTAAAATAGTTTTGCATCACATAAATGCAAGTGTATCTTAAATGAACACTGTGAAATATTTATACAGTTTAAATTGTAGAGATTGTATTACTGATATATCCCTCTTTAAAACTAAAAGGAAGGCAATCTCAAAAGATAGTAGCTCTATAATTAGGAACTGAATGGATCATTTTGTTTGATTCTTAAGATGCTAAAGACCATTAATGCTGACAAATCACAAGGCCCTAACAGTAGGCATATCAAAGCAAAGAGAGAGTAAAGTAGAAAGATTTACTGATTGGTTCCTGACTGCCTATTCTTCACCACAAAAAGAAGTAAAACAAAAGAAAGCAAGAAAAGAGAGCAGTAAAATGTTTATATGAAGTAAAATATATTGGACTCCTAATATACTTTAGAAGCTGTTTAAGAACAGTTACATCTAGAAAGTTATCAATGTGACCACTTGAACTCCAGTTAAGGTACGTTATTTCTTGGTGAAAAAAATAATTCGATTTCTGTAGTGGGTTACTTTTTTAATCTCTGTTCGACACTTGCTAAGGTTTTGAAAAAAATAACAATTTGCAGATAGAAAAAATATCACAAGGTATCAAACCCTATTTACTGCAAATTATGGGGATAAAGGTAGTACCATATTTAAAAATCCAAATAAATTTTGGGAATATGGACGTAAAGCAATTGAGCTTTAATTTATTAAGGCAACCTCCAAATACAGTTCAGAGTTCATATGAGTCCTTATATGAGTCCTACTGATATAAAAAAAGGAATCCGAATGAACAGCTTGGTGCTAATTGAATTTATGTAAAAACAATGTCATTAAAAACATGATATCTCACTATAACAAAGCAATCACCCTGATAGATTCAGTCATTTGTTTTACTACCTTAAATCACAATAAATACAACCAAATGCTTTTCTTAATTGATTATTGGTCTTGCCCATCTTCCTGTAGAAATTTTGGGTCATTCCTCCACGGACAACACAATAATATTTAATTTATTTCTATAATACATTACTTATCTTATATCCAATGACATTTCTCTGTGATTTAGGAGATTTAGGTCTGAACTGGTTACACAGGATGAGAGCTCTGAAATAGGAGTCCCCAACCCCTGGTCCACGGACTGGCACCAGGCTGAAGCATGACAGAAACCAGGCCACACAAACAAATGCCCCATTCGCGGGATGTAGGCAGCCCATGGAACCACGCCCCCTCCCATCCACGAAAAAACCTCTCTCCATGGGTCCCTGGTGCCCAAAAGGTTGTGGGTCACTGCTCTAAAAGACAACTCTAATCTCCACATCATTTCTCACTGAACTTCAAAAGCGATTCTTTATATGTATTCTTTACCAGCACAGTAGACAGTCTGGCAGATTCCAGTTGAAGTATACAATTTTGTAGATATCTAAGTTCTAAACCAGGAGTCAGCAATCTGCGGCTCTGGAGCCACATGTGGCTCTTTCAACCCTCTGCTGCAGCTCCCTGTCACTCAAAATATGTATCACAACCACCAATGTGTGACATCCACCAGCATGCAATTTATTGAGTTTTTCAATCCCCGGTAGGCCAACCATTGATAAATGAAAAGAAAAGTTTCAGAAGAAAACAGAATGTTTAATTCAACTACATATGTTAGTTTTGTGGCCACTCAAGAAATAGTCAGGCATGGGAAAGGTTTTGTGGCTCCCGGTGTTTTCTTTTCTGTGGGAAACGGGCCTAAATGGCTCTTTGAGTGTTTAAGGTTGCAAACCTCAGCACTAGACCAAACTGTCTCTCTCTTCCATTGTACTGAACTAAGTAAAAAGTCAGGTATGCCATGAAATGCATTTGGTTCTACACTGGAACTCTAGGGTTGTGAATTTAACTAGTATTAATTTCCATAAATTATTAAAATTAAATTAAGAATCCAGTTATACAAATAAAAATATTTTGATTTTTTTTGTAAAAAAAATAATATATTAATTACTGTAGTGGAGTCCATGTCTGGGATACAAATAGACCTAAGATGTTTGTGATTCCAATGATGACATATTGCTCTTTTGTTCCAAAAATTGATCTAGAAAAGAACTGATTTTTCCCTTGGCCCCTCTTTTCATTTGCCATTGGTTTAATCTATGCATTCTGAACTCAATTATCTCCTTAGTTGCAAAGCTGTTAAAGTGTGAAAGAGAAATGCCATGGCTTAGGAATTACCCCAATGCATTCAGGACGCTTATTTTTAAAAGTCACATCATATTAATTTGCTTTTAACTCACAAAGTATTTTTAGTTCATGGCCTTTGCAACTGATGAATGCAGGTGCATGAATTTTTTTGCTCACATCCTGGTATTATGTCTGATCACACCATCCATGGTGGGAACAACAACCAACAGTGCCATTTCTAAAGAAGAGGGTTTTTTTTTTGCCATACTTCTGAGATATGCTATTTCTATGATTAATAACAGCTGGGAAAAGCTAGGAGTATGAATCAGCCCCCTCTCTGTGTCCTGTTGTTCGGCTATGTGAAAAAGAAAAAAGATTCATTACAGCAAAGGAGAAAAGTGTATTTTTCAGAAACATTTCTAAAAATGATTTACAAGCATCTTAGAGCTGGCCTGTTGGATAGGCAATAACTTAAATCAGAACTGTCTGAAGTTAATATTGGTTAAGAATGCTTTGGCAGGGAAAGGGGCAGGGGCCTAGAGTGATTTTGGACATGATGATGTAAAACTCTTATCAAACCGAACCATCATGAATAGTAGTGTGGGATGATGGGTGCTGTAGTCAATCAGCCCTTGGTATAGAATTGGCACAGTCTCCCCTCATTTGTTCCAGATGTGCCAATGATCAGTCACTGTAATAAGCAGGCATAAGAACTGACATTCAAGTACAAAACACTGTCATTTGTGCATTTTCCTTTTCTTATATCCCAGTTGTCCCTCAAGCAATTTAAGGGCATCTTTATAAGATTTCACAACTATACTCCTAAAACAACTGTGGGAAATAAGCTAGGCTAAATATAATCTATTATTAAGCTATTCATTGCTTAAGTCTGGCTTATTGCAGGAAGGGCAACTCAAAAGCTGCACTAAGATTTTGAGTGGGATGAATGGGCTTCAAGTTGGATTAGGGGATTGGAGACTAAAACATATGAAGAACGGTTATAGGAACTGAGCATGACTAGTCTAGTGAAAATAAGAACCAGGGGTGACATGATAGCAGTATTCCAATATTTAAGGGCTGCCACAGAGAGGAAGGGGTCAAGCTACTTTCCAAGGCACCTAAAGGCCAGACATGGAATAATGGATGGAAACTGAACAAGGAGAGATTCAATCTGGAAATAAGGAGAAATTTTCTGACAGTGGACCAGCTTGCCTTTGGAAGTTGTGGGAGCTTCATCATGGAGGCTTTCAAGAAGAAATTGGACTGCCTTTTGTCAGAAATGGTGAAGGTCTCCTGGGGGGGTTGGACTAGATGACCTACAAGGTCCCTTCCAACTCTGTTAATCTAATCTAATGTATTTACTGGATGAACCATATTTATGGGAAAAAGCAGATTTGGGGTGTATGTGTGTGTGGATAGTCGATTTTGTCTTTTTAACTGTGAGATGTGTGTCTTAGGATTTATTTTTCCTGTTTCCCCACCTGAAAGAGCTGGAAATTGTGCTGTCATCTGGAAATTTTTGTCAGTCATGGTAGATTATAGGTCATAAAAAGAGAATTTGAAAGATAGGAGGCTGCCCATTATACCTTAGTAAATATGCCACAATTGGCTTAAATTCAGAAAACACATTAAGTCATATACTAGAGTTTATAAACCATAATATTTAGTTCTGCACAAATACTAAACCCAAACAAACCACATAGTGACTTTGCATATCATGCTCACTGATCTCCAGGCTAGATTTATCACTCATATTAAGCCATGGCATGGTTCATTTGATTTTGGCTTAGCCTGTATTGGATGAACCCAACCAATTGTAGTTTATAGAATGTGGCAAACAGATCATTACTTCACTTGATGAGTAAGTTTCATTTCCAAGCAGAATGTCAACGAGATCTCTTATGACCAGCCAAATATTCTACTATAATTTGGCCCACAGATGTCAGGCTAGGCATCAATAATCCTTCAAATGGTAGTTTATGAAAAACATCAAGTATAGAGCATGTATTCAGTCTTTCATTCTCAGAATTTATTTTGGGGACCCATCAGAACCAAGCAATCCTAAATAGCATTTCAGACCCAAGTATCAATCTGGCATCTGAACTATAATCCTCCTTTCTCTTATATTGGTAGCCATGACTGGCCTTGCCTTCATTTAGACCAATAAATTCCTATGGGTCTGTGTGGGGAGCATGCTGATTCTGTAATTAAAATTGCATGCTAGAAAGCCAACTGCCAGAGGAAGCTGGGTTCCCTCCTACTGTTGCATTCTGTCAGTTCATGGAAACCTATTTATTTATTTAGAAAAGGAAATGTCACTGCTTTCTCAGAAATAAAAGGTATAATTCTACAATATGCTGCATGATATTACATCAAGGAAAGATGGCATGGTGAAAAAGTGCACATTTTATTTGACAAGAACTGAAGTCTGTGGCACAGAAAGAAGAATGCAGATCAGGTGAGGAGCTTCCCAAAGTTAGGAAAGGCCCATGGACTAGAAGGTCCATATGTCTGATGGAGTGATGTCATGGAAAAAAACTATCATTTATCAATAAAATTGACTGCTAAGGAGTCATTGCTTCATAAGTCATCTGATCTGGCAAAATTTGCAAGGGTACAATATATAGACAGTTCTGGAAATGTGTTTAACAGCCAAGAATATGATGTAGCTCAGTGGAGCTGACTTTTCATCAGGAAATAAAAAAGAAAAATTTGTTATATGGAATATTACTGGCAGGTATTGGTTATATGTATATATATTAATAGAAAAATAATGTGAACATGTGAACATCCATTAACTGGAGCCTTAGCAAAAAAGAGAAGCATGATGGGTTGATTGTTCTTCATCCGTAAGTATTGCATGAAAGCTGTTTCATCTCTTTTTTGCTGGAGGTTGGCTAATTTTACACATAGATACAAAAAGCAGTTCATGGCATAGTTGTCAACCATGGGAATTGGCAGATATACACACTGTTCCTATATCCCTATAGCTGATGCTTCTGAAGCTGCAGCTAGGTTGCTATTATTATTATTATTGGACTATATCAGCAGTTCAGCTTCCTTACTAATTTAATACTACATAAATAGTGTTTAAAATACCATTTTTCCTTTAATTTAGGATTTTAAAATTGCAAACATTGGGCATGAGGGATTTAATAAAAACTATACTAGAATGATTTAAATCATTGGTGAGGTCTGAAAAGGCAAATTAAAACCTTTGTGGTTATTGCATTTGGTGGTGGTTGTTTGTTTGTTTTAAAAAAAATTGTCTCTTCTTCACAACATCTTTCAAAGCTTTCAGGAAAACAAAACAGACCTTAGCAATAATTCCTGAATGGTTAATAGTTTTATATATTCTGGAATCAGAAATAAAATCTGATTTCTGTTGTGCCTACACTGCAGTGTCAGTGTGATTGACCCTACTAAAAGAAAACAAAGTGACTATAAAATATGTTTTGATTAGAGATTGATAGACCCAAATGAAGCCAGTTTTGTTTCAGATGACTTGTGTTTGACTGGACACAGTACAGAATTATTCAAGATCATGATTGATCCACAATTCTGTAGCTTAGTCTCATTTATTTACTGTAAATGCACTCACTGGATCAGAAATGCTAGAAATCGTATCTCAATATATGGATAAAAATAGAAAGGATGAAAGAGGTTGCTGTGCAATTAGGATAGATCAGCATATAGATATTTATGAACAGAAGAAAGGACCATGTATTATATAATTTAATTGTAGGCTATTATTATAATATAATGCAGGCCATAGGATAAGATTTCAATATATAGGCATATTATAATTATCAAGGATAATTGTGTACCATCATATTTTCTTTGAACATTTAAGGTTTCAAGTTGAATGAATGTTAGGAAAAGCAGCACACCAAATTTGTGCTGTCTTTTTTCACTTTTTAATATAAATTTTCTTGATTAAGGAAAACCAATTCATCAGAAGATATGAGCAACTTTGTTTTTTAAATTCATTTGATTCCCAGGTCTGTGGTAAGGACCTCTTTTTTGGGGGGTAGTATCTAATGTCCCAGTCAAAAGTCTTAATGCTAGAGAAATCAACAATGATATTCAATTTAAGTAGTTCCAGATTAGGGATAGTGATTAAGGCATCAAGCTAGAAACTGGGTCACCTTGAGTTCCTGTCTTGCTTTAGAGTTTAGACCCAAAGCTAACTGGGTGACCTTGGGCCAGTCACTTGCTCAACCCCAGGAAGAAAGCAATGCCAAACCATTTCTGAAATCCTGCCCCCCCCCAAAAAAAGTAGTGATATATCACGGCAGTTGCCAAGAGTCAAGACTGACTCAGAGGCACCAGAATAAATGACTTAAGTCCTGCCATCTGTCTCTCTCCCTTTGCCAAGTTAAGGGTCCTGATGGGAGCGTAAATTATTACTGGAATATTGTAAAATAACAGTGACACACAAGTTTGAGAGAATCCCAGAATCCATTGCACAGTAGTGAGAAAAAGTAGTGACCCAAGCTTTCTTCAAGCTTAGTATAAATCCTCCACTTGATTTCTTTCATAGTTTTTTTTTTAAAAACAGTAAACCAATTATTTATATACTGTCTTTCATAGTTGAATATGAAGAGGTTGCAAATCTGAAGGGATCACTCAAAAATTAGCTGATGGATTGAGGCACCCAGCTCACTATCACTGCAGCCTTATGCATGTCCCACTGTGTTTAATAGTTCTTACTGCTCAGTCAGTACATTTAAAACTGCTACCAAATGTAGTAATCAATTATTATCCTGCTTAGCACAGCTTTTTCCTATTTAATTAGTACTAAGAAGTGGAAATGCATTTTTTCCTACTGTGGTAAAATATCAACTGTCCAACTTGTTTATACTTTTTTAAAAGAAACATGTTTTTAAATAAATTCTAATTTCCTAAGCTTGCTATGATTCCCCCCCCCCTTTAAGTAGAGTTAGTGCCATTTTTAGTCTCAACAATACCTACTATTTCAAAAGGAAATTGCATTAGATAGATGGGGTTGCAGGGACAAGGGTCAGTATCTGATCAAACGTGGAGAAAGAAAATCTGTATTTGCTTGAATGCAAGTCAAACCTTCCAAATTAACTGCAACCTTGCTTTATAATATATATAGTTATATAAATACCTCTGCTTATATTTAAACTAGGAAAGGTAGAAGCCTCCTGGAGGACATCTTAATAAATGCAACTTAGAGTGGGGCAAGACTATAAATCTACAGGGAAACTAGGACCTATGCAGTGGTGAAATCCATTTTTTTTTACTACCAGTTCTGTGGGCATGGCTTGGTGGGCATGGCAGGAGAAGGATACTGCAAAATCTCCATTTCCACTCCACTCCAGGGGAAGGATCCACTGTGTGGTTTGCTTGCTTTTGGTTTAGTGCAAATAGTGCACACAAATAGTGACTATGGTTATCATATATTGAAAAGGCTACGATAAACTGCTTAAGCACAAAGCATGACCTTAGATCTAAGCTACTTCCCACAGATATTATAAATAAAAATGGGGTAGAAGGGAGAACATTTTTAGCTGGGGGGAGGGGGGGGAGAAAGGCAGGATAATGCATGAAATACAGTAAAAGAAAATTTACTGTAGTCCAAGCCATTATAACCAACTGTGATGATTGTTGGGAATAATTGTTGAGGAAAATTAAGTGGGGCATACATTTACCTTTCCTGCTATATGCATTAAGAGTATCTCCACACTATCAGTTTGTGGGGCTATTCATACTCTCGGTGTCTGCAGAAAATAAGCAAGATGAAATGTGTCCTATCCATTATTAATCCTTGTCCTACTTGTACTGCTTCTGTCCTCAGCCATTCTCTGTCACCTGACTTCCCTCCAAACTAGGCTGTCACTGAATGTGTTGGAATAAGGTGTAAAGTATTACTGGTACCGCTAAGAATGGAGATTAGAAGACATCTTCATGGGTCATGGTAGTACAAAGATATATTATACCATGTTTGGATGGTATAATGGATACTAGTACAATTTCTATAGAATCTTCATATTTTCTGGTAAACACACATTTATCTGCTATAGTTGCGGTAAATTGT
>JANHFM010003189.1:553007-564432 GCA_032468115.1 Grayia smithii
GAAATAATTTCGTTTCGCCGCTCTCAATGCCACTACATAAGTCCCAATATGGGCTCTTAAGAGTGTTCGGTCAGATTTGGTCTGTGTGGTCCTCCAACAACTCTCTAGGCGTCTTTTCCGACACTTCATCTCCCGGAGCTCCTCGTTGAACCAAGTAACCAAGGAGACAACCGGGATCTGCGTTGGGTCAGAGGTCGATGTAATAGCATGATGTAATAACATCATGCAGTGAATACAACTCTCTCATGATTATGCAAACATTCTTTACTTTTCCTCATAGCTGCTGGTCACAACTTAAACTGAGCCCAAAGAATTTTGCTCATTTTGAATTTGGGGGATGCACTATGAGAGAATTTTTCAGAAGATGTGGTCTCATGAAAATCAAGTAATTATCTTGGTTGTGTCATTTTGGATTAAAAGGTCACCTGAAATGGCTGCTTCTGTGGTTTTGGCAGAAAGCTCTAGCACAAAGAAAGAGGGCCATCATACAAACTGTATACATTACATGGGTACATAGTGATTGTAAGCAAGAATTGTATTTTGGGGTCATGGACACTTATAATGATCTACCTATAAAATTCTACCTAAAATGTGTCGGGCTTTGGAATTAATCCAAGAACTCAATTCTTGAGCCTGGCCACAAATTGATGGGTGAGATATCAGTAAATATATTTTTTGCTTGTCATTTAAGGGGCAGTGTAATCGTGGGATTTTCTAAACTACCGGTAGGTAGGTAGGAAAATGCTTCTAGACACACTCCTCTTGAATGCACAGCAGAGAACAAGAGTGTTATTTAGGTGCATTCTATACAATTAACACTTTTATCTCTTGAGGGCAACTTTAAGATCTTGGACTTTAACTCCCAGAATTCCCCAATCAGCAAGTTCACAGGTCTTAAAGTTGCCAAGATTGCACACTTGGCAAAGACTTAGTGGCTTTGTTCTCCTGGCTTAATATAGAGAAATTGCCATTTTAGGGGCATTAGTCAAGTTTCTCCAAAATGTTGAAAGTAATACTGCCCAGCTGCTGCTCCATTTCAAGCCTGCATGTGACCTCATAATGCATATATAAAAAGAATTTTAGCTTGTGTCATACAACTTTTGTCAAGCTGTTCCCTCTTGACTGCAACTGTAGACACTGCTGTAGAAAATGCCTTCAGGTAAATGTCTATAGGAGTATATCCACACTCATTCTTCTTGCAAATGCAAAAAGCACAAAAAGAACTGCACAATTTCATAATTATCTTGTTAATACAGTCAATCTTAATCTGAACTATTATGGATTTCTAGTATTTTAGCTCTGATACCTGTGATTTAAAGAGTGATAACCTGCCTAATTTACTATTAAAGAGGATCAGTGCTGAAATAATATTGTAATATTGTAATATTGCTCACGTTGCATTGGTGTCTGAACAAACAGATGAAGTCGTGTCCACACCATCAAACAGAAATGTCGAATTTGTTAGATTCATGTGAATGGTGGTGTTGACGGTAAGTGTGAAATTAGTTGCATAGAAAAGGATGCATGTGGTGTTGGTCCCATTGGTTACATTCAGGGGAGGATATAAGTCAATTACTTCACTTTCAACAGACATTAATTGTCGCTTACTATGCCACATTATATCATGTCTCACAGGTACCTGGAAGAGAAAACATGAAAAATGTGATTTACTTCAGCAGAAAACAAAACCTGGAGATCAAATGCCATCCTTAGCCTCATTATCTACAACAGCAGTCCACAAATTTTAAAAATGGACAACAGTGTTAGTGAATGTTGCTTGCTGAGGCTCCCTATTAATCAAAATGAGTTATGACATTATCATGGAAATAACACAAATTATGATACATCTGAAGTCATTTATTCTCCTGGATGCTCAGATGCCAGCAGAGTCTCCTTGCCCACCAGGCTAGAGGCTCTCCTGAGAAATTCTCCTGTAAACACAGACAGCAAAATGTGCCTGCATTTTGATTCTGAACATTGGCTTCTCTGGTAGACTTATATCTTTGGCTTTTACAGAAAACAAAAGTTTGGGTTAATAGGCTGTCACAGATGTTGGGAAAAATCACCACAGTTGACATATCTTCCTTTACCCAAGCTAGAAACAGAAGAAAAGGGATTAGGTGACTAGGCATCCTGCATCAAGCTGGATTAGCTTTTCTATTTCACAGTATTATTGAATGATCATACTGTTGCAAAGCATCACAAGGAAAGGGCAATAGAGAGAAAGGAAACAAAACATAAAATTGTTCAGTATCTCTGTGTGGGAAATGGAAACTACACTCGATAATAGTAACAGAGACCTGAAGAGAGCAACAGCAACTGCAATAGGATTTATATACCACTTCACAGTGCTTTACAGCCCTCTCTAAGCAGTTTATAGAACCAGCATATTGCCCCCAACAATCTGGGTCCTCATTTTACCCACCTTGGAAGGATGGAAGGCTGAGTCAACCTTGAGCTAGTCAAAATCAAACTCCTGGCAGTGAACAGAGTTAACCTGGAATACTGCAATCTCACCACTGCACCACCTTGGCTCTTTATAAGAGAGAGCAGAATATTCACTGATATATTCAGTAGTGCAGCATCTTCAGTAATCCCATTGACCTACTTTGCCCTTAGAAAATTAACTCTTGTATGAAGGCACCAAGAACTAAAAGACAACTATTCAATTCCCCTCATTCAGGAAGTTCTTTTCATCTTCATATAATTAAGCAAAACATCATTAATTCTTTGCAGACACAATCCAATCGACCAACCAAAAATATATAGACACTATAGCCGTGATGGCGAACCTACGGCATATGTGTCACAGGTGGCACGTGTAGCCATATCGGAGGGCACGTGACCTCAGCTCTGGCACGCATGTGCACGCCGACCAGCTGGTTTCACACCTTCTGGGCCCACTGGAAGTAGGGAAACAGGCTGTTTCCTGCCTCTGGAAGGACTCCGGGGGGGGGAGGCCATTTTTGCCCTCCCCAAGCTCTTAGAAAGGCTCTGGAGCTTGGGGGAGAGAGAAAAATGTGCTATCGCATGCCAGGAGCAGGGGGGAGAGGGAGGGAGGGTCGGATGTGCATGTATAGGGCGGGGTGCATATGCAACCTCCCCCCGCTCCTGGCACACGATGGCAAAAAGGTTATCTTTATTTTTGGGGGGTGGGTGGGGTGTTTTTGTCTGATCAAAATTGCATGAGGAGAACAAGAACATGTTTCAAGCGCTGTTCCACCCCCAACTCCCAGTATTACTTTTGCTCCTTTGCTTGAAGATCTCCAGAAATTGCAACTCTTTTACCTCTAGTGGCAGTGACTACAGGTAGTCCTTGACCTACAACCGTTTGTTTAGTGACCATTCAGTTACAATGGCACTGAAAAAAGTGACTTATGACTGTTTTTTCACACTTATGACTGTTGCAGCATTCTCATGGTCACATGATCAAAATTCAGGAACTTGGCAAGTATCTCATATTTATGATAGTTGCAGTATTCTGGAATACTGTGATTACCTTTTGTAATCTTCTGACTAGCAAAATCAATGGGGAAGCCAGATCCTCTTAACAACCATGTCACTAATTTAACAACTGCAGTGATTCACTTAACAATTGTGGCAAACAAGGTTATAAACTGGGGCAAAATTCACTTAAATGTCTCACTTAGCAACTGAAATTTTGGGCTCAGTTGTAATCGTAAGTTAAGAAATATCTGTACTTAAGTTGAAAGCAAAGAGAAAAGGGGGGGAAGAGGAGGGGAGAAGGGAGGAGAGGAGAGGAAAGGAGAGGGGAGGAAGGGGGGAGGGGGAGGAGAAAGGAGAGGAGAGGAGGTTGGACTGGATTTATCAATGCATGAGGAAATCCTAGGAACTGAAAAAATGTTCCAGGAATAACGTTGTTGCACATACCATTTCCAGGTTGCCAAGAAAGCCAAATGATGCTCTCCTTTGTCATAACCAGGAACTGAATTTCCCTGTACTTAGATTGGCTCTCTGTTTCAGTTTAGTTAGAATTATTATTCAATATTTGTCTTTCAACTACTCAAACAACAACCAGTAATTGTCTCCAACAGGAACCTACTTCAAAATTACTGGAAGTTAAGAAACAAACCTGCTATGTTTCTCCTACAGCATCATTATCAGCTCCTTCCCAGGACTCGTATGATATGGTGTTTTGACCACAATGATGTGAGTTCTTGAGACCTGGAGGCTTCTTATGTGGAGAATATTATTTCACAAAGTTAGTCATTCCTAAATCAACACTTAAGTAGTATTGATTATTTCTCATCTTCTTTAATGCTGTGTTTATGAACAGCAATTCTAAGTTTACAAAAATGAAGCAAACAGTGAAGACTGAAGTTATTTTCAAAGCATGGTGTAAAGTAATCAAACCTTAACCTTCTTCCTGTGTTATTTGATTTCTCCAGGAAAAACACAGCCTCTCAAGAAAACCTTTGATTAATGAGAAATGTTGATAGAAATCCTGAACAGAAAAGGCTCAAGCCTCATTGAAGTGAATTGAATGTGTGCATAACTATGGTCTTTATTCTACAACTTTCATGTTTTCTCCAAGGAAAAGAGAAGTCAGATTTGCATAAATTGCTGGCTTTTTATGACAACAGGATATCAATAAATTGGGAGCCTCTATAAATATATGGAATTAATGGAATCAGTACTGTGAGCAAATGCAGGAAGAAATATTGTGGAAGTAAGATAAAACAACTTTGGGAGTGATTTAAATTATATGTGGAAGAAAGATTAATTCATAATCTATGGTCTTAATCTGGGTAAACCATAGGGAATTTGAGGGAAGGCTTGAAGACACCTTTAAAAACTAAGATTTATTTGCAAATCTGGCCAATAAATGTTCTCTCTGTATGTCTCATTGTTTCTCTCTGCAGCACAGTAGTCCTTCTATTTTCATGAGCCTATATAAAACCAATATAGTCATATACACAAACCCCACTTGAGAATTATTATACTGCATGGGCATGAAAAAGATATTATAGCCTGCAATCTTATGAAAGGGTGGAAAATATGTTTATGATTTTTTTTCTGAATTAAAGAACATAGCTGTAATACTACAGTGGAAAATACTTTTCCACTTAGATAATGTTGATTATCAACAGCACAAAGGAAATTCTTTTAGCTTTTTTAATGCATGCAGGCACACTTACATTTATTTATTTCTGATGCTTTACCCAACTTGGTGCATTGGAGAACTAAAATTATGGGACAATTACTATGGTAACTGAGGAAGATAGGAGGAGTTGTACAATAGTACACCTGGAGTGCACTTACTTGGGGAAGGTTGGTGTAGAGTGTGAGATGGTCAAATTGGAAAATGCAGTTATTGCTACATCATAAATTGCAAGAAGCAAATGGAATAATGGCCAAAGTTACAACTTATTTAATCCAACAAAGGATGTATCTGTTCAGGCTCAAGGACTATTTGGCCCAAAAGCATTTAATAAATTCAGCATCAGCACATAAAGAAAAGTTTTCCTTACTTGGATCCATAAAACGTTAATAATAATCCCAATATACCTTGCATATAATTTCTAACTCTAGTTTAAAATTTCACAGAAAAATAAAGACACATACAGCAATGGAATATCTGCAGCCTAGAACGAAAATATGGAACTGTTTTGAACTTTCAGAAAAGAGTTCTTATTTTTCTGGACTAAAAAATAGTATTAAACATTTTTAAATTGATAACGAAGTATTTCTTTCAGGTCTGTTGGAAGAATATTTCCATTAAGCAATTCATTAAAAAGGAGTTAAGCATTAGTTCTTCATAGTAATTTAGTAAAAATTGAGAGGAAACAACTTTGAAACATTGATGTGGAAATTAAGGTGCCTGTGTTGGAAGGTAACAAGTCTAATGCCATTGGTTCTTCCATACCTCATTAGCTACTGACCAGGAGGAAGCAGGAGTGATTAAATAAAAAGTTAAGGACTTCTTCTATATCCATTCTTTATTTATTGATCTGCAGGCTCTTCAATTAAGAGATGATAATCTGAGGTCAAGTCTTTCTGCATTTCTTATAGAATAGAATACTGAATAACAGAATGGGAAGGGAACTTGGAGGTCTTCTAGAGCTCATACTCTTAGATTTTTTTTATGTGTTAGGCTTTGTTTATTCTTATATTTCTTGTAAATATATATATATATATTTCTGTTATAATTATAAAATCTTCACTAATCGTTGCTCAGGTTAGATTCTTACCCTCAAGAATGCTCACAGCACATCAGAATGCTTTAAATTCCAATTGCTTGGAAATATAAACCAGTAAAATCATAGGTATTCTTCAGCTGCATTCCTACATATTCTGACTAGGATAAAGTCCAGCTGAATTCTCAAGGACTTGGTCCGGTTAGGCATAGAATAGCAATGAATGAATGAAACATGAAATATGCCCTACAACAGTTATTTATATGTCTTGGACAAGGCATTGAAATGTTAATGTTTACCTGTGCTTCCAGCAAAGTAATCTTTTGTCCTCTTAAAATCAATACATCGCACATTTATATCAAGAAGTGAACATATAAAAAATAAATAATTGAAGATCAATATCTAGCTTCAAAAACCTATCTGTGGTTTAAAATTCATTCTACCAGCAGATTCTATAGAAGATTCAGTTGGAAGTAAATATATGCATTTTTACAAAAAGGAATATTGAACAGTGTCGCAGTGTGTAGAGCCTGGCATTTAGGCAGGAGAGAATAAAGGAGAGACATTTTAGTCCAGGGAAATGAAATCTCAGCAGTATACGCAGATCAGGGAACCAGGTGGATGCTGCAGTGTCAGATTAGATACTATTCACAAGAAGAAGAGTAGAGTAAATGGAGGTAGCAGAGGCTGCATTTGCAGGTGCGCAGCAGGTGCTGTATTTTCAAAACAGGATTTACCTCAACTTGTTGAAATTGGAATGGATGCTTTGGCTTTTCACAGAGATGAAATGAAACTTTTAAGAAATGTAGCACTTCTTGAAAATGCACTTGCTCACATTCATGAGTGACTTTGAACACAGCAGGCTATAAGCCATTAGAAGGCTTCTCAGGCTGGAACTGCGACTAACGCATACACTATGTGGGCACTATCTAAAGCTGCAAAAACAAAAGCAGCCACTGAAAGACATGAATGCAAATTTGTTTTGGAAGATGATCACAGGAAGGTGTCGCCTCTCCATTCCGATGAATAAACTGCTCCTTGCATTATTAAAATTTGCATTAGGTGCTGATCCTGAAAAATGGGCAGGTTTGACTTCCTGCTTTTCAATGGCATGATGAAACAGCATGGTCGTTAGGAAGGTCCAAGCGGGCATTACAGAGGAATGCGCCATTTCAAAGTCTCTTAAAGTCCTTATTTTCCCTTAACTTGAATTTCATTCATCCCATTTCTACATTAGTTTGAAAAATTTTACTAAAAAAAAAAGTAACCTTTCTTTTTCTGCAGCTGACTTGAACAATCATTTAGTCATTTTTCCCAAATGTCCAGATAAAAATTCTGGAAGAACTGTCACAATATGAAGGGCATCAGCTCTGGAAATTTGGTGGGAGAAATGATAGATTCCAGATAATGAGAACAAACCAGGGTTTTCAAAGTCAGCAGAGATGCACAGATTCAAATTATATATAGCTGTTGAATCAGTCTTGATTCCTGGCAGTGATCTGGAGAATTCTGTTCAGTTTTCTGGCAACATTTTGGAGGCAGTTTGTCTTTCCTACTCACTTGGGTTGAGAGAGATTGATTGGCCAAGTCTTAAAGATAGCTTCATGCCTAAGGAAGGACTAGAACTCACAGTCTCCTGCTTTCTAACCTGGTGCTTTTAACTATGACATGCTTGGCTCTTAGATGATTACTAGATGACAACAGGAGGTTTTTTATTTCTTCCCGCTGCCATCTAAAGTCATCTAGAGTTTTTCAACCTAGCTCCTGGAGCCTTCATGTTTTCTATGAACTATCTGTTTAGGCTCGTTTATAAAGATACAGGACAAATATCACTTTAAAAATGATTTTATTCTAAAGTTAAAGAAATGACAACTTCTGTGATGGGAAAAAGTTTTTAAGGCAGAAATACGGGTAATTGTTTTAGATATCATATTCTAACTGTATTAACCTATAGTTAATAATAACATATACTAACATCCACTCTCTTCCTTTCATCTTGTGTCTTGCCAAGACATTGTTAACCTTAACAGTGACATATATTTAGCTTCAAGTAGCTTGAAGCAGTTCAGCTGTAATGATTCCAAAGTGTTTTTTGCATTTTACGAAGAAATCTAGCTGATCTAGCTAGCAAATAAGTACATTTTTACAGCTACATGCTACCATTTAGTGATTGTTTTAATGCAAATCAGTGCTCAGAGAAGGAAACAAGGAAAAAAAGGAAAGGTATGGGAGAACCAAGACAGATATTACGTGAGTATAAAAGGTTGCGTAGACCTAATGATTAACAATGGAAATTTTGCTTGCAACACCAGTGTGTACTAGAACATGTAGTGGAAATACGGAATGGTCTTGAATGGGGAAGGAAGAGTTTGCAGCAAGGCAAAGGTCAGGCAAAGGGAGCCTGAGGCCAGGCCAAGGAATAACATGAGAAAACATCTCAGACAAGTCCCTTCCTGCTTCACGTGAAAATGGAGGGACAGAGGCACATTCAGACTTGCAAGAGTCTATTATTGTAGCTATTACAATAAAAGTAGCCTTAATCTGATCTATCTTGTAGGGCTGACAAAATGTAACTGCCCTCAGATAAACAGACAACCACACTTGGCTTTGTAGATTTCAATACTTGGTTTTGCTCCAGCTAAGATCCTGGCCCCCACCCTGGAAAAAGATTGGATAAATAATTGTCCCTGCATCGTGTTGTATTTTCTTAGGCCTTCCTAACTCTTTGTTTAAATAAACAGATAAGTTCTTGTCAATGATGTCCACAGGGAAGGCAGATACCAAAAATGGAATCATGCCATGTGATCATCATGAATCATGGGATGAAACCTCTACCCTTTTAGAATGTGCCCCATGACACTGCATGCACTTGCAAAAGGCACTTGCATCATTTTGACAAATGTGATGGACTGAGAAGATGTCATGATTATTTCAATTTATGAAAACATGTATTTCCCAATTAATTAGGGTGTTGTTTCAGAGTAGAGTAAAATGATTCTTTCCTTCTTTCTTGTGAAATCCAGTGGTTCTCTTGGAAGTTCAGGCACTGCTAAAAGTTCACACTTTGCAGAAGGCTGCACCCTATTTAATTTGTCAACTAATTTAAAAATAATCTAGTGAGACTGGAAGGTTTATATTTTGAAAAATACGTCTACCACATAAAGACATTCTCCAGTCACTGGTGTTCATAGGGGGTGGGAGGTACAGATGACTACACATAGGTCTTAACATAATTATATCAATGATGCAACTTACATTCTTGCATCAGATATCAGAAATTACATAATCACATCATTTAAGTATTGACATCATGATGCATTGTCATCACTTTATAACAGGGGTGTCAAACTTTATTTCATTGAGGGCCACATCAGGGTTGTGTTTGACCTCCAGGGGCTGGGGTGGTTGTGGTGAGGGTGGGCTTGGCCACCTCAATGTCACTCGTGTTGGGGGTACCTATGGTGGCCTGAGCGCTCTGCCAGCTACAACAAGCCTGTGGCCACCTGTGGCCCTCCCGAGCTCCATTTTTACTGGCAGAGGCACCATGAGCTGGTCCTTCACGGTTTCCAGGTCAGCCTTACAGGCCAGATCTAAGCACCCCATGGGCTGGATTCGGCCTGCAGGCCTTGAGTTTGACACCCGTACTTTATAATATAATGAATGTCACAGATATCTATGCCTCCAGCCATTTAATGTTAGTTATACAATAACTTCAGGGCAATGAAACTTCTCAAAGGCACCAAAATAATTATTAAAACCCCTCAAACACCTGTAAATATGTGTCATATTCCAAACTATATAAGCAATACTGTACTTACAGAGGGACTTAAGACAGAATGATTAAGGGAACTACCAGCCTGCTTTGAAAGGTCTACACTAATTGTGAAATGTCATAGCTCAAATTTCAATAACTATACCAAGGGGCTATTGATGATCACATTGATCACAGCAGCCTGAATCACACAATAGAATCCATAAAGCAAAATAAACTTCCCTGCCTTTTCTTTAATATATCTGTTTAAAATCCTTCCTCTTTATAGCAATCAAGCTGTCCGCATCAGGACAGGCTTTTTAATCACATGATCAATTGCAACAATTATTTTACAGGCCAGATCAATCTCAGCTATCTTGATTCCACACCACTGAATGCAGGTCCCAAATGAACTTCTGTCCTTTTGAAATGTACACAAGTATTATGCACCAATGCAAAAGATATAATTCAGTGACTTTGAAGATTTCAGGATTCATCGTGATTTTCTTCCTATCTTCCAGATGCATTGTGAGTGCATCTTATGAAAGCACAAGATTGGGGAAGGTTTGCCTAGTTAATGACTATCAGCACTTGGAAAGGGCCTTATTATACTGTGAAATAAATTAACAATCATCTTCCCAGTATTTAAACAAATTAGATGCAGTCCATCTCCCATACAGCTATTGGAAGACATTAAAAGCTATCTATCTTGATTTGAAAGCAGCCAGGTAACCTTGTCAGAAAAAGACCCCCTAGCTCATCTTATTACTTTCCTCCTGTCAGTTTCCATATCTTGTTAAAGTAAAATGTGAAGATTAGCCCATTTTTCAAAACTCCATTAAAAACCTTAATTCTTTTTTTTCTTCTACCATAAGCCATTTCACTATTTTAGGATTGAACTAACAATGTTCAATAATGATTCTTTAAAAATCAACAATAAATGATCTATTAGTCTAAGACCAGAGTTAAGTCAATTCTGTTATGTTGGTTCAAGTTTCACAAAGACAGAAGATTGAAAGCTCAAACTAACGTTTCAATAAATATAACCCATTTCTTGTCATCCTGTCAGCTGTGTTGACTGACAGCTTTACATCTGTCCATCTCCATTTGTCCTTGATCTCTCCAACCATAATACAGATGAGGAACATGGAGTACCTTTAGTCAAAAAAGATGTTTAAATTCTATTTCTCCACTGTCTTTTGGAACTCCTAAAATTAGCTACAAGGTTAGAAGGAATCTTCTTGTTGAGTTGGTTGCTAAGTCATTGTTAAAATGGATTAAACAAGATAGTGAAGGGTACCAAAAATGCCAAATATCCTTTACTATTTTTTTATTGATCAACAGATCAGCTTTTTGAAGAGCATTACAATTTTAAAAGTGCATGGGTTTTTTTTTTAATCAGCCACATTAACGTCAAATCAGATATTGTCTGGTTTGGTTCTGTCTGGTTTGGTTCTGCAACCCAACAAGACAGACAGAGACTTCAGAGGATAATTAGAACTGCAGAGAAAACAAT
>JANHFM010003189.1:571562-590530 GCA_032468115.1 Grayia smithii
GAAGAGAACCGGTAGCGAAGGTGGGTAGAACCCACCCCTGCTCTGGACGGCCTTCCCAACTTCTGGTAGGCCTGTTTTTCACCTTCCCCGAGCCTCTGCACATGCCCTCCACTTACCTGTATCAAAAATGGGCCACATGGGGACTCCTAGGTGGGCGGGCAGGGCCAGCCAGGAGTGGGATTTGGGGGTTCTCCAAACTACACAGAATCTTAGCTAGAGGTTCTCCCGAACCCCTGCGAACCCCCAACAGCCTTTGGGAGAGGAGGTGTAGCTAGTCCTCATGGCACACACTAGATCGCACAACAGTGTGAATTAAATGAACTAGCAATCGCTGGCAGCCAATCTACTCTGTAGACATTCCTGGCTTTCAAAATACCATGACAGCGAAAATGAAACCGAAAACCGTCTCACTGACTGATTAATTTATAGCCAACTTCTCTCAAAGGGGTGAAAATAATTCCCGGTTGTTCTAAGTGTAGCCATTGTGTTTATTTATTTCAAGCAGTGGTTTCTTTTTTAAAAAAAAACAGATACTGTCAAGAAACAGGCAGAGATTTATTAGAGTTAAGCAATTCATGCTCAATATGACTTTGATAAAAGATTAGCCATACCAACCAAGCAGAGCATATTGAACAGGGGTGAAATCCAAAATTTTTCCCTACCGGTTCTGTGGGCGTGACTTGGTGGGCATGGCAGGGGAAGGATATTGCAAAATCTCCATTCCCACCCCCACTCCAGGGGAAGGATACTGCAAAATCTCCATTCCCTCCCCTCCTGGGGGAAGGACATTGCAAAATCTCCATTCCTACTCCACTCTGGGGCCAGCCAGAGGAGGTATTTGTTGGTTCTCTGAACTACTCAACATTTCCTCTACCGGTTCTCCAGAACCTGTCATTGAAAACCTGCTGGATTTCACCCCTGATATTGAATCATTTTTATAATTCAAAAAAAGAAGTATGGTTTTCTTCAGTGCGATTACAACCTCCACTATATTCTAATGCAAAATCAGGTTTCTCAATTTTGAGTCGACTTTACTAGTTTCAACAAAATAAAGCTTGCACAAAAGTGTGAGGTTTTTACAGACTTCTATCTTAGCATGTTTACTTTGCAAGCCTTCTCTTCCAGAATTCATGACATACAGTATAATAATACAGAATTCGGGATATACAGACTTATTCTGAACTGTGGCTCATATTCAAAATGGTCAGAAGTCTAGATTTTGGTATTCACATGTATTCTGGTTCAATATATATTTTTTTTTAAATGACCATTATGTAATTCTGGATGCCTATAAATTCAGCTAAAAGAAAGCTTTCACTATTAAATCGATACACATGTCCATTCGAAGTTTCCCAGGCTTCACCCTGAATGTGATCCATGCCGCTTTCTCAAAATCAGATTCAAAGCATGGGAGCCTAACTGTCAAGAGCCAATCTGATGTAGTTGTTAAGGCATCAGGCTAGAAATTCAGGAGGTCATGAGTTCTAGCCCACTTGGGCACAAAGCCAGCTGGGTGAGCTTCAACCAGTCAATCTCTCTCAGCCCTAGGAAGAAGGCACTTCCGAAAAATGTATTTATTTATTTATAATCGTATTTCTATGCCGCCCTTCTCCCGAAGGACTCAGGGCGGCTTACAATACAAACATAAAACTTAGGGGTGAAATCCAGCAGGTTCTGACAGGTTCTGGAGAACCGGTAGCAGAAATTTTGAGCAGTTCGGAGAACTTGGAAATATCACCTCTGGCTGGCCCCAGAGTGGGGTGGGAATGGAGGTTTTGCAATATTCTTCCTTTGGAGTGGGGTGGGAATGGAGATTTCCCCTGGAGGGGGGTAAGGATGAAGATTTTGCAGTATCCTTCCCCTGCCACGCCCACCAAGCCACGCCCACAGAACCGGTAGTAACAAAATTTAGATTTCACCCCTGAGGAGACCCTATACCATGTCAGATAAATTATAGCTGAACTCTTCTTATAAACCTCCAGTGATGGAATACCTACAGCTTCTGGAGGCAAGCCGCACCACTGGATTAATTGTTCTGTCAGGAAATTTCTCCTTAGTTCTAGGTTGCTTCTCTCCTTCATTAGTTTCCATCCATTGCTTCCTGGCCTGCCTTCAGATGCTTTGGAGAATAGGTTGACCCCCCTCTTCTCTGTGACATCCCCTCAAATATTGAAAGACTTGTTATCATGTCACGCTTAGTCTTTCCTTTTATTAGACAAGACAATCCTAGTTCCTGAAACCATTCTTCCAGCAATTGTCCTTTATATGTTTTAGCCTCCAGTCCAGGGGTGGGTTCTACTTACCTTTACTACCGGTTCTCTTCCTGCACGCACTTTGCGCGTGATCGGCGCTCTCTCGAACGGGCGCTCCCACACATGTGCAGAAGCTTTTTTTTTTTTTAGGAAAACTAAAAACAAAAAGCTTCCTGTGCATGCGCATGAGCGTGCGCTCCGCGCAGGCCCCGGTAAGTATGGGCGCGTGGAGGGGGGGGAGGTCCGGGACGCTTAGAACCAGTTCGGTGATGTCACAGCATCACCGCTACCTATTCTAGAGAACCGGACCGAACCGGGAGCAACCCACCACTGCTCCAGTCCCCTAACCATCTTTGTTGCTCTTCTCTGCACTCTTTCTAGAATCTCAACATCTTTTTTTACATCACAACGACCAAAACTGGATGCAGTATTCCAAGTGTGGCCTTACCAAGGCATTATAAAGTGGTATTAACACTTCACGTGATCTTGATTCTATCCCTCTGTTTATGCAACCTAGAACTGTGTTGACTTATTTGGAAGCTGCTGCACACTGCTGGCTCATATCTAAATGGTTGTCCACTAGGACGATCCCTCTCACAGTTATTACTATTGAACAAGGTACCACATATACTGTACCTGTCCATTTTGTTTTTCTTGCCTAAATGTAGAACCTTACTTTTTTCACCTTTGAATTTCATTTTGTTAGATAGCACCCAATGTTCAAGTCTGTCAAGATCCTTCTGTATCTTAAGCCTATCTTCCATACGATAATGATCATATGGGTTTAATCAAATTTAGCAAGCAAATGTTTATATACTAATAAGAACATTTATTAATTCTTGGGCCAACTTATACATCTAGTGCTACATTAGTGACTCTTATTTCTACCCAAAGGGAAGCCAATTAAATCATTTGAGATACATTTTCTAGAACACACAGTCATTAATATCATTTGCTAAAAGTAAATCTAAAAACCATCTGTTCCCTCTTAGGCAATAGCTATTGGGAGCATCCTCATGATAAACCAGCTGATAATTAGTATTGCTACTGTTCTCAAATATTTGATTTATATATATATTTAACTTCATCTATTTACTATCTGATTCTTAAACTGTAACGTATTTTGCTACAAATCTCTTTATTCAACTTCAGGGAAAATTATGTAACTGAATGGATTAAAAATATTACCCAAATATATATTTTCTTTTGAACAAAATCAATTACTATATAAGGCACAGAGTCAGGACATTACACCTTTGGCATTGGCAAAATGCAAGAACTGACCAAATAGACAGATACATGCTTTAGTAGCTTACCACCTGTCACTTATTTTTAATAACTTCTTTCATCCATTTGTTTGCTATCCACAGTGGTGGGTTGCTCCCGGTTCAGCCAGGTTCGCACGAGCTGGTAGCAGTGACAGTGTGACATCACTGAACCGGTTCTCTGTGGCCAGGAGCTGGGCCCACCCGCCTGCCCTTACTTACGTTTCTCCTTTATTTCTCCTTTAGTTTAGCCCAGCTGAGGCATGGCAATCCACTAAAAAGCACCCATCAGCTGAGCTAAACTGCTCTGCGTATGCCCAGAGTGCTTGTTTCGAGCTCTATGCCAGTACAGTAGTTAGTGTGCATGCGCGGAGCACGTGTTTGGTGCCGATCATGTGCAAAGCGCGTGCATGAAGAGAACCGGTAGTAAAGGTAAGTAGAACCCACCCCTGCCCATCCATAAACCACCAAGTGGTGTGCAGGCAAGAGCAGCGATCACCATGCAACTGGACACGGGCAAGAGAAAAACTAGCAATATCTAGTCCTTTTCATAATGATTGCTTCCAGGTAAAAAATAGCGAACAAATGAGTATTGAGTCCATAGAGACTTTGTCCTCTCCTTTCATAAAGTGAGCAGGAAAACATATATGAATCTTTCTTCAATATTATCATTGGGAGAAGGCCTTCACCTATTTTATGACCAAAAAAAATTTCTCTAAAATCCAACTGTCACTTCTCAGGATCAGCCGTATAAGACAACAGCCAAATGATAGGGTCAATCATGGGATTTACCACTGTCCCTGAATCCATCTACAATACTGAAGTATTTAGCATACAGTGATTGTAATTTAATAAATTGCTTTGATACTTACTGTAATATATCTTCTTACAAAAAAAAAATATTCAAAGGGGCAAAGTATTGTTAACTGATTAATGGAGCACGATACAGACAGATGCTATTCAATTTTAATATCCATTTTTTTTTAAAAAGAAATCAAAGTAAGTGTAAGAATAGCTGCATAAACAGCTACTGACCCTCAGCTACTAATGTTCCTACACAAATCTAATGTCTGACAACATTAGTGAAGTTTTTAAAGCCAGTGTTTACTTATTGTAAAAAAAAATTGCATTCTTTTCTTTGTATTATGTCATACTCCTGACATAAGAACTGTGAAACCTCAGTTTACAGGATTTCAATAGAATGGAATTAGCATTGAATTGATCTTTTTTCTGTTTTGATTAACTTCATTTGCACAATGAAAGTATTATGTAAATAATTCTGCTTACCTCATTGGCACAAGCATGTAATTATGTAAGTGACATCAATCATTGTGGGCAGGTACTCTCCAGCTTAATGGACATAAATAATCCCGCAATTAGCCATTAATTAGCCATTAAAATCACTAAATATGGCTAATGTCAATGAATAAATAGGGTGGAAATTGTGTATCAGAGGGCTTAATATACATCTACTTAATCAGACAAGACATTTCTAACTTCCATGAGTATCCATATCACAACATATGTAACTGCATGCTTCTGGTACCAAACACTCAAAAATTTTGCAGGAACTGTATTCTTGGGATCTTTATCTGGCCCTCCATGTTATAATAGGAGAGATTAAGATTCATCAGTAATTAATATTCATCAAGAATATTCAAATATAGACTTCCTTTTTAAAGAATCAAAATGGGAAATGTTTTCTGAAATTTTAATATATATTTATAAAAAGAACTTGGAGGAATACATTTATCAGGAAAAATAACTTCTTACATTTGAAAGAACTATCTTCAGAAAACAACTTCTGAAAGCATTGTAAGATTGTATTCATAATAGGACTTTGAGAAAATCACCAAGGAACTGAGAATGGGTCGACCTCTAATTTCTATTCCTGGGACCAACAGGCAGAATGATCTGTAAATTCTGAATAATTTCAAATGTTCTTCCACGCACTATCAAGGAAATTACAGAAATTTATCCTAATCAAGTTTGAAAGAGCTTTCAACCTGTTTCTGGAATTAAAAAGATCCTTCTGCCATTTCTTTTAAGCATGCCTATTTGGTTTTATTTCTTAAAACTGCTGGGAAATGCCAGATGGAATAGTTATGCTTGCCTGAATATTGTGAAATGGTGACTCATTTCCAGAGAAGTTGTATCGTGTGAAGTATTCCACGCTAAGCTGAAAAATAGAGAGTTGGTAGAGATTATTAGAGAGATGCCATGTTGTTGTATTCTACACAAGCTCTAATATATATATAAGCAGAGCCATACTTACTGTATCTTGAAGAAACAAGACAATATTTGTGGGCTCTGGATCCAGAACTGTATCTTTCAGTAATAAATATAACTTGTCCCTTGACATAATATGTCCTTCATGTAAAGTCTTTGCCAAGCCATGGAGAGATCTAAAAAACAAATTGAGTTATGAAAAAAAATAGGAACAAATGATTGCATGGCAGCTAATGTCTAGGGAAAAGCAGGCTACCTACAGTTCAAGCTGCCTTGAGATATTATGTTAAAATCCAACATATCTCCATCATTTATGTCTGCAACTTAGACAAATCTTTTATTTCGTATTTTAGGACTTAGCTAATTAATAGATAATTCTTATATTGTGCTGCCTTTATTCCAAGGATTCAAGGTGGCATATATGAAGCCCCCATTCATTTTTATAGGAGCAAAATCAATATAAAATAACCTAGACTGAGTAAGGTGCTTCCACAGTCATCAGTTACAAACTGTGATGTCAAAATGACAAACTGAGAATAATGAGGCCAACACAATAGTCAACTTGCTTCAGTGACATAATGATATCAGGTTAGGTATACCAAATTTGTATCAGTTGCAGAAAGATGTTGCAAACATCCATGTCAACATTTGCCCGGCTTGTCCCTTCCCACCTGTTCCTAATTCTATCTGTATGTTTCAGGTGAGAGACTTAGCATAGCCAACATAAAAACATGGTGCAACACATCTAATTTTTGTTTCTTAGTCATTTTCTGTGCTAGGAAAATTGAAGAAGATTGGAGAATTATCATATCTGGGTACTTTATAAAATTCAATTAAATAAACAAATATGCAATTAAAAGTTGATATGAAAGAATCTCTTTTTGGAAGTTAAAGTGCTGTTTTGTTCCATGGTTACGGTTCATAGCCAACCTAGTTTATCCATTTTTGCTGCTCTAAGGAGAAAGTATTCTCTAAGGAGAAAATATGGATGAGTAATTTCTTCTATGCATATTTTAGATTTCAGAACCACAACTGCAGCGCTGTCAACCCTTTGGGGTGGACTGGATCAGGAAACAGACTCAATAGAAATACACATAGGAAGATTGAAGCTATCTGTTGTGGCCCACCAGCAGCCAGTGAATCTGGCAGCAGATTCGGACAGTGAGGAGGTTGGGGAGGAACATGGGCCAGTCCTGGAGTCTAGGGAAGGCTCTGATGAGGGCTCTGTGTTGGGCGCAGGGCTGTATGCCAGTTATCAACTGCCTTTGGAGTCAGGCATCAGTGAGGCAAACAAAGGGAACAGCTAAAGAACAAGGGTCGACTTGGGAGTAAGGCCACAGGTGGATGATGAATGGCCCCTCCCAAAGAGAATAAAAGAGGAGTGAAAGGGGAGTGGAGTTTGTAGGAGACAGTTCATTACTGCATTCTTGCCAAGTATTGCAGCATCTGAAAGATATCAAGCACTCTCCAAGCTTGATAAAGGTCAGTAATTGTGAACTATCTTGAAAGACTGTGGGAGAGAACACTATCTTTCTTTCAGGTTGTCTACACCAGAGTGGGGAATTATGGCCCATTTATGACTTATGGATTTCAACTCCCAGAATTCCTGGTCCAGCATGGCTGCCTCAAGAATTCTGGGAGTTGAAGTCCTCAAGTCATAAACAGGCTATAGCTCCCCACCTCTGGTCTACAGTAATAGAATCTTGCAAGTTTGCCTGTGTTTCTCTCCTTCTCTCTTTCTTATACTCTGGGGCACGGGTGTCAAACTTGTGGGCCGCGGGCCAGATTCATCACATGTTGGCCCCACTCCTGCCCAGTTTAGCAAAGGGGATAAAGGTCCCGATACATCATGTGATGATGCTGTGACGATGCTCTGCTCTGGGGAATTGGAGAGGAACCAGTTTGAGACTGTTTTTAATATTTTCCTGCCTCCCTCAGCTTAATGCATGCTTCAGCAACTATGTTTGTCCTAACAGCTTCTGGAAGAGAGACACATCACTTCATTTTTAGACTATCATGTATGAGATAGGAACAACTAGATAATCCTACTCACAAAAATTAGAAAAGAAACTCATATCTATATATTGGATTTAATGCCTTATTCTTATGTGACCCCATGATCCAGAATGTTGCCATTCCACCCTTCCAGAATGAAAGAAATGTGAAGAGCCATAGTGGCGGCGCACTGGTTAGAATACAGTACTGCAGGCTACTTCTGCTGACTGCCAGCTGCCTGCAATTTGGCAGATCGAACCTCACCAGGCTGATTCAGCCTTCCTTCCTTCCAAAGTAAGTAAAATGAGGACCCAGATTGTTGGGGACAATATGCTGACTCTGTAAGCCACTTAGAGAGGGCTGTAAAAGCACTGTGAAGCAGTATATAAGTCTAAGAGCTATTGCTATTGCTATGAAGGAGCCTCAGAGAGCTGAGAAATCAGCAAGACTTGAAGTATAAAATGATTGTTGGGTAGTCAGTTCTGCATCACATATGCTTTTTGTTCCTATCAGTTTGAACTTCCATGGACACCATCATTTCCTTGGTTTTTCTCTGCAACTTCTGACAACTTAAGGAAATCACACGGTTTTGAAAAGCTGGTCCCACATAGCTTGTGGCCTCCAAAACAAGACCAGCAAAATTGCTGTCCTCAGATGGGAATGGAGTGGTAGCTATTAGAGGTTGCTATGGGGGAAAGCATGAAGATAGGACAAGTGCAGGGAGAATTAGAGAGGATGATGGCTCTCCCAAGATTCTTCTTCTGTTCAGGAAAGCTCAGCACCTGATGAAACAGAAAGAAAATCCAAGAACTGGAGGTATGATCATATATGGGAATGACCTTGGGAGACAGGAGGAATATCTGTAGCCTAGGTAATGATTCTGTATGTGGGGGTAAAGTATAGGAAGTATTTCAGAAAAGACACAGCCTAGTTTTCTGGAGAATAGAAAGAGAGAAAGGGAGAAATACTTCACTTGCAATATTCTGTTTAATGTAATGTGGTGGCTCAGTGGCTAAGATGCTGAGCTTGTCAATCGAAAGGTTGGCAGTTCAGCAGTTCGTATCCCTAGTGCCCTGGGTCTTGAGTTTGACACCCCTGCCTTAGAAACTCTGCATTGATGAGAAGATGTCAATCTATGAAATGGGCTCCTGGCACCCAGTCTCTCTTGAAATATGTTATTCCTTGCTTCATTCAATCAAAGTTCAAATGACTCTTGAAAAATGAACTTTGCAAGAAATCTGGGACTGAAACAACCTGACGTATTGATGGTATACATGAGAAATTATTTAATTATATAATACAGGCTAACATTTCAACTTAGTTTCAGTGGAGTCATCCCTTCAAATGCAGACAGCTGCTTGGGAATGGATTTAAATTTTTGTTGAACGATTTGGCAGATGTGGAAGGACTCGTCACTCACTCTCCATATGTCTAGGGACATCCAGCTTGCCTATATTATATTTTTTTAAAAAGAATATTAATTGCATCCTTCCACTTATCTTCATGTCTAATTTGGTCCATTCCATTCTGTGTGCCAAGCTGGTGAAATCCCAGATTCCTTTCCCAAGTAATTTCTAAAGAACCCTTGGACTCCTCAGTCATTCAACTTTTACAGCTGGGCTTATGAATTTGGTGCTTACTGCATTTGGGTTTTAATAGGTTACAAAACCTGCGAGATTAAACTACCGAGCTGAAATGAATATCCAACATCAATCGAGCAACAGCAGAAGGAGGAATGAGTTCAATTGTTCGCTCAAATCAGAAATATAATATTCACCCTTGGTTATATTGCGGGTTGCCCTTTGAGTGTTTAAGTTGTCAGATATACTTAGGAAATGGAGTTGGTAATGATTTGAAATACCCCTTGCTCTCCAACTTGTGAAATAAAAAGGGATATAAGGATGAGGTGGAAGATATATGCAAAGAAATCATTTCTGCAGTTCTGTCAAATGGAATAAACTAAATGGGGCTCCTTTGTAATCTGGATTTTTCTTTTCTTTTAATGATCTTGCAAACCTTTACATTGGGGTAGAGTTGAGGTAACTGAATGGAGCTCAAGTGTTTACTGGCTGGATGCCCTTCCAGATGCCTATGCAGAGTTTGCAGCAGACAATTACCCATTGCATGCAGAGACAAATATCTGCCGCTATCTAGGATCAAACTCACAGCCTCCTGATCGTGAAGCAACTTTGTTCACGATCACGATCAGGAACAAAGCCATGTATAGCCCATGATTATCGAGTCCTTCTTACTTACTTACTTTGGGGGAATTAAGTTGAAGATTGCCATTTAATTGTGCTACCTATAATTACAGCATTTCAGTATGCATGTAATTGATTATTTATTTGGCAGAATTATACTAGCTAATTAGAAATGTTCACATTCTAAAATTACATAATAAGAAAGAGTTTATATTAACTTCTTTTGGTTTTGTTTAAAGAAATAAATGGCATATAACAGAACAGAGTAATAAATTAATGCACAACAATCTAAAATGACTCTACAGTAAAATAAATAACCATCTAAAATAATTTTAAATATGTTGTGTGAAAAAGCTGACATTTTTGTAAAATAAACACTCCATGATACAGGATGTTTAAAGAATGTTTAAAATATTCTGCTATTACTTTAAAATAATATGTGAAACATGAATCAGAATTAATTGATCACCACCACCACCCCCCAAAAAAAACCCCACTATACTTAAAGATTACATTGATACCAAACATTTGGGAAGCGGAACAAATTTTAAAATATATCCCTTTTTATTTTTTATGTTCTACTTTTTTGATAGGTTCAGAACTTGATTTAAAACATGTTTCCAAGAGCATCTGGTGCAAGCATTCACTTTCACTTCCTGCTTTGCCTTTTCTCTTTTTAGAATTTCCATATGCAAAATCTAAGTTTGCTTTCAATGAAGCGACAGAGGGCATTCCATTCTATTATAGTATTTAGACCAAGGTTTCCAAAAGTGGTCAATATCAACCACCAAGGATCAATGAGATTATCCATTGCTATACTGTTATTATGGTTTATCATACAATCAGCCAGATGTTCAAACTGGATTTGGCATTTGTATCCACCTATTGAGTTCTTCCAAGGACCTGCGGTAAGCAGATGTTAATGTTTGATGTTGTTAGAGGTATTGTTGCAGGATGTGAGCTGTTCTGAGTAAAGCTTCCTTTTGCAAGTGACTGATGGAGATTTTGTCACTGCCAAAGATGTTCAAGTGGTGCTCCAATTGTTTTGGGATTGCACCCAAAGCACCTATCAGTGTTAGTACTATCTTTGCTTTCTTTTGTCACAGTCATTCTATTTCCATTTGCAGATATTTGTATTTTGTTACTTTCTCCTTTGTCTTCTATTCTGCTATCTCCGGGTACCGCCATGTCCACTATCCAGATTTTTTTTGTCTTTCTTATCGAAAATTATTAAATCTCTCTTAATAATTTTTGATAAGAAAGACAAAAAAGTCTGGATAGTGGACATGGCAGTACCTGGAGACAGCAGAATAGAAGAGAAAGGAGAGGATAACAATGGGTGTTATGTGGCAGATGCTTGTCTATTTGAATTCTAAAGTTGAATTCTAAATGACCACCTTGATAAAATGTCAAAACATTGCTGAAGCAATGTGTGTTTTCTGGTGTGACAGCCCAATTCACTACTATAGCATGGAATTGGGGGTGGGGGGTGGAATGGCAACCTAAGGTTGATATGAAATATCATCTTATAATTTCTCTTTTTTTATCCCCCTCCCCCAATTCTATAAATGAAGCAATTGCTCAATTAGTTTGTGTTCATTGGATTGCTTCAATATGCAAAAAAAAAAGGCAGTCTTGTTTTCTCTTTAAATATCTCATCAGACACCTATTAAGTCGAAGGGGAGAGTAAATTGTTTTTGAAAATAATTATTTTTTTTCACTTTCAGTCTTGACCCAAAAGTAGACATCACTATTAACTGGCAGATGAACAGCACTGAATATTCTAACCATGCCCCCCCCCCTTAAAATTGTTCTCATATCATGTAGAAGCTATATTTTATTATTATTGTATAATGACATAATGTTATTGTACAACAATGTGAAATCACAGCTGCTGGTTCTTTTAAATAGTATTGGCCTTCATACATGTTTCAGCTTAGTACATGTGCAGATCCAAGCAATGTGGTCTTATGTAATTGACAGATGACAAATTTGTCAATACACAGATTTTCTAAGTGCTGTCCAGGGTTCTTTGGTATTGACCTCCATGGCCAGTTTATGCCATAATCTTTTCACTTTGATTTTCAGATATTACTACTTTGTGATCTTCTCCAATTCTTTGTCTTCTACGTTACTATTCCTACTTTACTATCATCACATCAATTACCACTTCCTTCTTTTTAACCATAGTTAAATTTAATGTATTATGAGTCAAGGCTTTATCAGTCTGTATTCAGAAATCCCACAATATTTTAACCTATTCATTCTCAACTATTTTCTCAATTATTTGTTCCTACCTGTTTTTTCATTACTAGCACATGATAATTTTTACAAATATTCCAGTGAATCATTTTGGTGACAGTGTTATGCCATTGCTTATAATCGGTTTGTGCTGAGTATATGATCCATTTTTTCTTTTGCTTCTTTGGTCAATATGCACTTTGAATCACTGATGATTTTACAATTCTGGCCTTGAATGCATTGGTTCGAATAGCTTGCTCTTGTACAGACCAAATCAAACCTTCAGGTTTTTTTTTAAAATGTTCCAGCTGAATGCCATTGCCAGATTTTATCTTTTTTCTACTTTTCCCTTGATCTTTTGTAGAAACTGACCATGTGATGCTTTTTTTTCTATTTGTCTTATTATTACAGTATTTCAGTATTCATTTTTTTGTTTCCTGTACATTTAGCAAGTTCCAATTTTTACTTGCGTCAAGCGTCTTCTTGGCTGCCTTTTATATGATTAGCCAAGTCATGCTTTTCTTCTTGGACTGTTTGACCTGAAGTCAACCTCTGCCTCCATTTCTGGAGGGTAGGTATAGACTATCAATATCACCAAGGGGATCTAATGCAGAGTGAATAGTCATCAGTTTTCTTGTTTTTCAGTCCAAACTGTCCAGTTCAGCTTTTGTCCAGTTAATAATTGCAGCAGTGTATCGTGTAACAGGCATAGTTCAGGTACTGATGGCTTTGATAGTATTTCCACCATTCCATTTTATCTTTAGGAAATCTGTCATGTTTCTTTATTAATCACATTTTTAACTTGTCCAGGATTGATATTTTCCAACTGTAAAATGCCCCAATACTTATAAGCATTATCTCCAAAGCTCCTGATGGTTTGGCTATTTGGTACTTCAATTCAATTATTGTTGGCTATTTTACCCTGCTTTTTGCTACTGCAGCAAATTTCTCTAGGCCAAATTCCATTGTTATATCTGTGCTTAAAAAGTCCTTACAGTGATTTTACCACCTCATCATCAGTGGGAACAAGAAGATGGTAAAGGTCAGCTGGGGTGGTGAAGTGCAGGGTGGCAGGGGACTCAGAGTGCAAGATAGCAAATACAGGGGTAGCTGGGGCTTCCTGGGATGGCTATGGCTTTCTACTGGATTGCCAGGCTGTAGCTTCATACCACACTACTAGGCTTCCTAAGATAGCTGAGGCTTCTCAGCAGAGGTGGGTTTCAGCAGGTTCTGACCAGTTCTGGAGAACCAGTAGCGGAAATTTTGAGTAGTTTGGAGAACTGGCAAATACTACCTCTGAATGGCCCTGCCCCCATCTATTCTCTGCCTCCCGAGTCTCAGCTGATCGGGAGAAAATGGGGATTTTACAGTATCCTTTCCCTGGAATGGGCTGGGAATGGAGATTTTACAGTATCCTTCCCCTGCCACACCTACCAAGCCACACCCACCAAGACATGCCATGCCCACCAAGCCACACCCATAGAACCGGTAGTAAAAAATTTTGAAACCTATCACTGTTGGAAAGGGTATCCTTTGTCTGAAGCTGAGATGTAAAAGCAGACAGATTAGTGAAGCAATTCCATGATAAATATCCTGATAAGCCAAAGGGTCCCCCTTGGGGTGGGGGAGAGTTGGTTAGGGAATATTGCGTTAACCCCCCACGTTCCTCTCGTTGCAGGACACCATCATCGGTTGTGGGGGGCGGGCTGTCAGTCCTGGAAGCCATCTTTTACTTTGGATCTTCAGGGCTGCCACATTTAGTTCTGTGGGAAACTGGGAGGGGGATTGTATGGAGTTGGGGAAATATCTAGTAATAATAACATTCTTTTCTCTGAGAGTCAAGGACAACCTGCCCTGTACCTGGAGTGGTGTGACTGGGAGGCAACTCCAGTTGGGAGGGTGCATTTATTGGACCATATGATGGACATGTGGGTGTTGGGGCGGGGACTTGGACTTCCTTTTGGGTGGGAAAAACCTGGAAGCTTTCAGATTTGGGTTTTCCCTGGTGTGTCAATATGACATCTCTAATAAAATGGAACTTTGAGGAACTTTTAGCCTCAGAGTCTTCTTTCATTGGGGGTGTTACTTGGAACCCTGACAAAAGCTTCACCTGCACATGTGCAGGAACAAAACCAACACATACACACACAGTCCATGGAAGACAGTTTTACAAAACTGGTCCCTGGTGCCAGAAAGGTTGGGGACTGCTACTATAGGATTCTAGCACTCTGAACATTGCAACATTTTATCATCTTGTTATCTATATGCTTGTCCATATATGACAAATCTGCACAGAGACTTCTGAGCATATTGGAGAGCATTGTCTCCTTATAGGATTAGAACTCTGAATTAGCCTTCGTAGACTTTCTGGCCAAAGTACTAACAGCGTGCAACAGCCTCTTGATTCTGGGACATAATAAAAGGCTGCTCTGGCAGGTGTAAGTTTGCTGCTGATAAACTTGTTTTGTACTAGTATTGTTTTTTCTAATTTTTAGCACAAATGATATGTATTGCTACATTGCTTTTATTTATGTCTGATGTTAAGTATGTCTCTTGGAGATGGGAGAAAGCAACTTAGCTAATGTCTTCTGGGAGGAATAGGAAATGCACATATCACACAAAGCTTTTTCCTTCATTCCTATAATAAGCTAAGTGCATAGGTTACTCATAAGCAATGAGTATGTTCACTTTGTTTATTCTAGCAACTAGAAATGCAACATGCTTTAAATATTGGTTGTACTTTAGTAACATATTGAAAAATACTTGTTTACTACAGCTTTCTCATCCCCATAATTATAGTTTCTGTTTAATAAAGAATTGCTAGTGCTTTAGAAAAGGGCTTGCTCTTCTTCAGATATATGAAGGCTTGCAGAGGTTATAAATGTTAACCTTTTCCATATTGATATTAGGATTTCTTTAATAGTTACTATCCTTCTATATATTTGGTGAATTTATTGATAGAATTCATAACTGGCTTTATGATCTTAATGAAAAATATCTAGGTCTCCAATATTGTTGAGTTAGGATATATATACCTGGAAAAGAAGTGCTCCATTCAGGTTGGTTGCATTCCAGCAGATCAAAATTCAAACGTGATTCATATTCTGACAAAACAAAACTTGAACCTAGAAACAGTCTCTGGATCTCATCTCATTCCAACAATGGTGGAACTGGGGATTCAGTCTGATTGTTAATCAACCGTCCAACTTGCAGAAATGGGCCTAAGAAGATAATTTTTAAAATTTGCAGACATTCAATTATCAATAAGTTGAAGCTAATTGTTCATTACTGTTACCTGTCACTGATCAATATTAATTAATTTGCAATAGTTGGACCCACATATTTGTCTTTTGAATGCTGAACACCAAGTCTTTTGACTAGAAATACATTTTCCTTGAGAAGTCAACTCCTGTGTGATAGAGATAAACTTCAAAATATAAACATCTAATTAACATCTCCAGCTTAATATATCTAATTGCTCCTTATTAAAATAAAACAATATATTTAAATAAATGATTAATTTTACTGCATCTCCAACAATATAAATGCAATGAGGTCATTGCTAAAATATTGTCTATATTTATTATTGCATGAATTATACGGCTTTTAGAATTATATGCAGCCAAAAAGCTCATCATGTTGAGAAAAAAGCTTTCCACTTTGTTCTTGTTTTCCAACTTTTTATTTTTAAAGAGGGCAGCAACCAATTTCTGAAATCTCAGTGCCATGGCAAAAATTGGATCAGGTAAAAATGCTGATCTCCTACGGGAAAGATAAGCAATCTGTGGGGCCAAATTTGAAGCCTAAACTTAATTAGTGATCTCCAATGTGTCCTAGGTCACTTCCTGGGAAGTTAGGGAAAATTCACAAGGCAACTCTTCATTGTAATGCTGAATTCTTGTAATTTACTTTGCAAGTATATCAGTGCCATAAGGTCTATTCCATTTTTTTTTTAAATCTAAAACTAATTTGATTAACTTTGTTTTTCAGCATTCAGAAACATTGTGTACTCTTCTAACAATTTGATGCTTCTTTGATTTCCTTAGGACTGATCAACAAACCATTCTAGCAGAGGCATCTGTTAATGGCCCTGTATGATATGTGATATTGACTGATGATAACTGAAGAATATGAACTGATTTCAAGGATATGATTCTTGAGGATTTTATCTAGAACCTATTGGAGCCAGTCACTGCTGCATTTAATTTCACAAGTGATCAGGACCAGCAACATTTATATTCTAGATTTTGAGACATTGTACAGAAATTCATAAGTGTAAAAATTGCACATTGAAGAATACCAAGAAATTTTTGCGTATGTTTATATTGTATTGTTCTAAATGATGGGTGATTGTGAAATAAGAACTTGTCACCCAAGTAACATTAGTAATGATACTATAGTTAAAAATGGCTGTAAGAATAGTTTTATATAAAAAAAATGAATACACAAATCTAATGTATTTGAGGCATACTATTTGACAATTAGTGACCAAAGTATGTAGCAATTTTCATAATTTTTCACCCAAAACATTTTTAAGTCTATTTTTCTTTTATTTTGGCAAAGAAATTGTTCAAATGCAATGCCCTTTAAATGTTTGGTTGCTTTAGATTTAAAACAATGATTTAAAAAGAATTTTGGTGTTTGACATATTACAGCAAGCTTTCAACTGGTAATTGTTTTCTGTATTGTTTAAACCAGATCAAAATGTAAGTCTATCGGTAGAGATTTTAAGTATTTATTACTACAGCTTAGTTGACAGATTGATGTTACTGTAAAGCCATATGTTCTGTTAAGTCTTGTTTGCTTGAAACAATACCTTACAGGTGAAACACTAGAATATTTTGAAGTGCACATGGCTTGTTGTGTATTTTTACAAGACTCACATTTTTTAACCCATTCACCAAGATGTACTTTAATTTAGAGCATTACAAAATTACCCATTTTGAAACAATCTTCATATTTAAAACACTGTAATCCTTTTGACAAATCAAATAAATATAACAAATGCCCATGCTGCTCTTGTAATTAAAGTTCCTGTTTTAAAGATATAATGTCTTTAAATATCCAAATTGGGCACTGGAGCATGTTAATTGTTATATTTTCACTGTTTTGATCTGCGTGAAGATTTCATTTGTAAGTTTTAAACCAGTTTTTTTCATAACTGGGTTGTGTATATATATATAGTGATTATGGAAACTAATTGTAATTTATAATTTTCTATGTCATAAAATTCCAGCCGCCTTTTCAAACAGAAGCAATATAATGTATATTGCCACATTCTTTGGTGGAAGGGTTAAAGAACATCTCTTGCACTTTTAGGTGCAAAATCCACTTTTCTTTCTTTCAAAAGAAGTTATTCATGTATTTTTACATCATATGTTTTCCTGACCAGTATTTAAAAGCCAAAAGGATACTCTAAACAATGGCCAATGATTTATTTTAGAAAGTGTCCCAAGCTATGTGCCTAATATTACATTGCATACAGAAATAAAAACAAATGTATACTGGTACTTCTATTTTCTCATTACTTCTGCATATGTATATGGCCATCATTTTGATGTTAGAATATGCATAATTGTGTGACCTACACAAAGAGGGTAAGAAATAATGAAATAAACTAAAGGGAGGAGTCAGAAAGAGAAATTCAACTAAAAGCTAATTTATATCAGCAGCATTCACTGTATTTCTTTTCTTTCTATCCTTAAACACTGTCACTCTCACCATGACATTTATCCATGGTGCTTGTTCTTCAGATTTGGTAAAGATAATTTTCAGCTCAACCTAAAGACTACACATACACATGGGCTTTTTAACATAATATGAACATGATTAACAATATTACAAGATGCTTTTCCAACTCTCTCGTCCATAGCCCACAAAGTCCTGATGCCTCTAATTCCAAATAGAAATTAGGTCCCATCATTAGTTGTTTGGAATCATTCAAGGTCTAATGCCTTAAATTCACATACTATATCACACGTGTACATATAATTTGCCTACTAAATGTAGCATATCTTTATTTATTGTTGTAATCTGCCCAAAGAGTTGCTTTGAAGCAAGCAGTGGCAAACAAATTTAAGAATAGAATAACAGAGTTGGAAGTCCAACCCCCTGCATAAGCAAGAGACCCTATACCATTCTGGACAAATGGCTGTCTAATCTCTTCTTAAAAACTTCCAGTGATAGAGCACCCACAACTTCTGTAGGCAACCCATTCCAGTGGCTAATTGTTCTCACTGTCTGGAAATTTCTCTCTAGCTCTATGTTGGTTCACTCCATTAGTTTCCATCCATTGCTGCTGCTTCTGCCTCCTGGTATTGGAGAATAGGTTGATTTCCTCTTCTTTGTGGCAGCCCCTCAAATAGCAGAACACTGCTATCATGTATTTTAAATAAAATATATTTATTATTATTAATACCATTGCAAGTTCTCAGAAATCCAGATATCTAACTGAAGTCTTAAAATAGATGCCTACTATTTATTTACATATTTCAGAATGATTTGTGGATAGCATGAAATGTCTACAAATTATTTAACTTGCCTATAATGATGGTTTCCAAGGGATTATTAGTGAATTTCTATACCTTGATTTCTGAAAATGATCAAAAAGTTTGGGGAATGTTCCAGAGTTAGAATTTTGGAGGACTCTTCTACCATTTCTGCAGAAGAGTCTGAACCTATTCTCCATAAAATAGAAGAAAGGAGCAAGGAATATACCATAAATTCCGGCGTATAAGACGACTTTTTAACCCATTAAAATCTTCAGATAAGTGGGGGGTCGTCTT